>JAKUCM010000889.1:0-24253 GCA_023374145.1 Lepidium sativum | reverse complement strand
TATTATGAAATCGCAGACCAATTTTGAAATTAATTTTGATTTGCAAATCTAAATCACATAGCTAAACCAATTTTCTTTGAAAAGCATGGAATAAGAATTGTTGAATTTGATAGGAAATTTGAAATCTATGAATTGAAATTCTTAAATGTGCAAATTCTTTACAGTCAATGAAGAACTAAAAAAAAGACAAAAAATAATGGAATTTAGAGGTCAGCTTTTACAAAACAAAATCACATAGTGGTATTTAAAATCCAGTATGCTAGTTGACAAAAAAAAATTTCACATAAATATTTTTGTAAAAAGATACAAAAAAAAATACTCAAAATTTCTCTTTTTTTAATCATATGAAACCCCAATTATTTCAGATCGGTTTTGCTAAATATACATACCATGCATTTTTCATCACCATAGCTTTTATCTTTCAATTGCAACGCCTATCATTGAACAATAACGAGGTTGAATATAACATGCACATAAATATAATACAAAAGTTATTGCGTTCAGTGTGTTATAAAATGTCTTTTCTCTAAATGTGAGAAATTTAGTTTTCAGATCGAGAATAGTAAAAATTGCATTCCAAACAACTATTCGAAGTTGGGCTTTCGCATAAACTAAATCATTATTAAAACCCACATACTAAATTTATATTTCTATCGACAGGCTAAGTCTGGTTGTAATGAAAACATATGAGTACCGAATACTAATTAAATCAAACATCGGTTAAGTAAGATTGCAGAATTTCTGACTAATTAATTATCATATTCTATAGGCTGCTTAATCTATCCTACTTGTTTCTGGGAGAAAGGGCTCAAGTATTAAATTGTTTTCTCCCTAAAATTGAAGAAAGGTTTCAGACGTTATCCTGTTTTTAAATATATATATATATATATATATATATGACATTATTAAAATCCATCTTGATTTAATAATATAAGACCATCTCCAATAATAAGAATCTCAAGTGGGGTTCTTATTGTTTTTTTTCTTATTATAAATAATATGTTAAGAACCTTTGTATGCAAATTAATATTTTTAGTATTCCAATGGTAGAATCCATTTGGGGTTCTTAATTCATTTTCTAAAAAATATAATCATGTAACCATGTTTTTGCTAATTATCTTTTGCTCTCATAAGAGATCAAATATGAGCAAAATTAACACTCATGATCAAGAGGACTAATCAATTGTCAAACTAACCAATAGATATTGAGATGATACTGAAATCCTTCCTGCAACATTCCTCTAAATATCAATTATGCTTCATTGAAGGCTCTCAGCTCCAACCTAAAAATGTAACAACTAAGGTTGATTCTCACAGAAACTTACAGCCTAATAACTAAGTTGAATCAGAGAGTTTCATAGATTATCATGATGATTGAATCAATACTACATGTCATAGACTATAAACAATAATGCCAAGATTGATTCTTATTGCCCAGTAAAAAGAAATACTGAAGAGTTTATGTAATTTTCCTAACTAAACCTTTCTCCTTCTTTTCTTATGGTTCATAACTAGAAATAATACTAGCTCATGTCATATGTGTAGTATTATAGGAAGCAATTACAGACCTTGGGGTTGGCTGGGTTGTCAAACTGTTGTAGCATGTAAGAATTGAGAGTGTTCTTCAAGATTTCTTCAGCCTTCTGAATTGCTCCAGTCATGCCTTTTGCAGGTTCAGTTAGTACAAGCTCTGCTCCAAACGCCCTCAAAAGAACCTGTCTCTCCAAACTCATGGACGCAAGCATTGTCAAGATAAGCTTGTAGCCTTTTGAAGCAGCAATTAATGCAAGGACGATCCCAGTATTTCCACTCGTAGATTCCACAAGAACACTCTAAAAATGTGCAGCAAGTAAACAAAATCAGAGGGTTCACACTTAATGCAGAATACACACCACGAGTATCACTCTACTCAAAACACTAAAATATCCCCTGCAAATTGGGGTATATACATCTCAGAATGTAACAAAATCAAAATTCAGAGAAGAACACGATGGAGCACAACAGAGGGAAACATCTTCCAGAAGCTGAATGGATCAATGGTTGGTCTATAAACTAATATTTGTACCTACAAGCAAAGCCTATACCTTTTTCATCAAACTGGTAATGAAACAAGCTTGTAATAATACAAGGTTAGAAATTGACGAAATCACTAACTGAAGCACGAATTCCTTAAACCTTCTTAGGCCAAGCATAATGCAAAACTCTTCACTATCAATATCAGCCTAAAACTTAGTTGAAACTAAAATCAAAATTGAGAAATTATACTTCACTAAACGCTAACATTTAGTATTTGAATAGAAAAGAAGATAAACCTGAATTGGGATTTGGAAAAGGAAAACACCAAGATCACCTTTGACTTGAGCAATCGTATCAAATGGAATAACACCTTTAGCCAAATCACCGATTAAGTAAATTACATCATGAACAATCTCAAGACCATCGAGATCAAGCGTAGCATCAATATAAGAGCAATCACGAGCACAAAGATTTCCACCTCGAGACTTCACAACCCCTAGCTCTCTTCCTCTATAGCCAATTGACACGACGAGCGAATCATAGTCGAGGGCGAAGATATCGCGGTTTCGGACCTTGATTGTGAGGGAAAATGAGAGATCAAGAGCATGCTTATACGAATCGAGGACGCGTATATGATTAAAATTGATTCAAGATAAGCTGATTTCTGGATCGAAAAGGTAGAGGAAGTAAACGGCGGAGGAGAGAAGAAGAATTGTGGCCAATGACATCGTGACACGTATGCGTATCTAGACGACTCTTAAAAATCTAAATTAAGAGTCGTTTATTGATTATTAAATGGAACTTACAATTTTTAAATATTATTTTAAAATTAAGAACCTCCATTAGATTTGAGGTTCTCTAAACAACTCTAACTTGCCTTTATTCAAGAGTCATAGTATATCAGATTAGATCGCATATTCTCTGAGGAAAATATAAAACATAGACTCGTAAAAATATATGTAATTAATGCATGTGACATGGAAAAAGTGTAGCCATACCTGAAAAAATATGATGCAAGATTAAAGAAACAACTATAAAGAATACAACTAAAGTATTGATACCTTTACAAAAATAAAATGAAAACTAAACATCAAAATGTCTGCTTATTAGTGTAACGTCCTTCCATGATACCAAAATTTGATTCAGAATAAATCGAATTTTATCAATTAAATTATATAATATTTTAACAATATATTGATAAAAGCCGATGAATTCAGATTACCTAAAATAATATTTTTTGTGTTTATAATTTGACTCACAAAATCTAATTACAATTTAAATGTAATTTATATCATATACTCTGCTTTTAAAACTCAAATAATATCACATGATAATACATTTTTAGGAAAAAAAGATGTAAATAAATTTAACTACTTGATGAAAGTAAATTTTAATTATTCGACTAAAAACGTTGCCTACTTATAATATATTTTGCAACCATAAAATCAATATCTAAAAGGATTTGTTACATGTATGAAATAATCATATAACTCTTGATTCTTAACTTAAGGTTGATAATCTTAAGTGATATATAAGAATATGATTCTACAGAATAGGTAAATAGGTGTTAGAATTGAAATACTTTTCGTATGATTGTGAATTAGTAGTAAATCTTACAAGGGTTTCGAAGAGAACCAACCGACCTTACTTGAGAAAAAAGAGAAGAAGCATTATCCCTCGAAAAGAGGAAAAGGAAAACAAAGATTTTTGGGACATCGAACATTTTCCCTCTTTCCACGCGCAAAGCATCTACTCTCTAATCTTCACCTAATTACAACAATTCTCACTTTTTCTTACTAATTATCACACCATTAAACATATTGACCAAGTCAAACTTATTTATCCTTAATACTTAATAAAAACTATCATAAATTATATACATCTAACATATAAAATTGTTTTTATTTAAAGAAAAAGAACAAAGTCGACAAATAAAATATAACTTTTTTTTAAAATTGAATCCACAAAATCCGATCAATAATTTAAATTTGTCTTTAAAACTTCAAACAATATTTTATGAGATACACGACTATCACAAACCAAATTTTGGTGAAAAATAGTAGAGATAGACTAAACCAAGAAATAATTCCTAAATATATAAATTGCTTACAAAGTAAATTATTTAATAAATACTCGAACAGTTTTATCTGTTATTTATTTTCAAACAAAAAAGTTGTACAAAAAAATATTGTAAGAAGAAAATATGTGTTAGTCTTAATACATAAAACCTAAATTACTTTCTAAGACTTTCATAATTTTTATGACATTCAGATCGAAGACTTAAAAAGAATAAATATAACGTTGTCAATAAGAATTCAACTAAAATCATCTTCTACAAATATTCAGATTAAGTCCAAATGTAATGCTACTTTTTAACTAATAAAGATATATATTAATAAATGTTAGAAGAGATCCAGGGACAGAAAGAGTAAGGTACTATAGAAAAATAGTAGAATACATAGTACTAATTATCTATATTGCTTAATAAATTAGATAATGGACTAAACTAAAAAGGTAACACGTTTGAAGTAAGTGTTTAAGTAAGAGATGATGAATTAATTAGTACAAATCTTGCGTCATCCTTTCGCTGTCTTGTCAAATCTAAATATCAAAGAGAGAAAACAACTGTAACTGCATTTATAAATCTCTCTTTATTCATTCTCTTCTCACAAAAAAAAAGAAAAAAAAGGTTTCTTCTCAACAATCTCTCTCTAGGCTCTAGGTTAGCATCTTTCTCTCCTCGTGTGACTCTAATCTGCAATCCAGAAGAGCATTTGGATCTCTAAGGAACTCTTCAGCTTCTTCATCTTTGGATGTGATCTTCTCTTTCTCTTTCTCTTCGAAATCTGCATTATTCAGCTTAGTGCTGATTACTTTTTTGGAACTCTATCTGTATAGGTAATCTCTCTCGCATTTGGATTTGGAAGTGTCATTGTGGATATATAAGGGATCAGATCGGAGATGTCGGATGTTTCCGGTGACGGAGATTTGTCGGCGACTGTAACTGAGCATTCTGCACAACCGCCGGTTTCGTCGACTTATCCGTCTTTGACTGTGTCGGCGTCTTTTAAGGAGAGTGGTGGAGGGAAAAGCTCGTCGAAGCGAAGGCCAATTAGGCCGAGCTTTGATGCTGCGGCCGACAATGAGTTTATTACTCTGCTTCATGGTTCGGATCCAGTGAAGGTGGAGCTTAATCGACTAGAGAACGAAGTTAGAGGTTGAAAAATGCTGCAAGATCTAGTTGTTTATGCGTCGATTTGGTTCTGATTTTTGCTTTCTAAACAATCTATTGGGGATGCAGATAAGGATCGGGAGTTAGGGGAAGCACATGCCGAGATTAAAGCGCTCAGGTTGTCTGAAAGACAAAGAGAGAAAGCTGTCGAAGAGGTGTGTCTGAAATTTTTATTTTTGTCATTGTTTGGGTCTTTTGAAATTCTTCCTTTTTCCACTATCACATTTAGCAATTCTCTGGGAAGTTCATTAATCTCCCCATTTTGGTGAATTCAATCAATAATGGTTGCTAAATTTCACATCTGAGTTTTGGTCTCTTAAATTCACCACGAATCCTAAGTTTCCTTGTTAGTTGAAGAAATAATTTGTCCTGAATGGTTCAGGTGCATTTATCGCTGTATTGTACTGGGCAATGTGGTTCGAGAACGTTCAGAATTTAGTGCTTCTCAGTTTTGATTTATTATTACATCATGTGTTTGTACATGACTTAATGTTACATTGGATTTTTGTATAATTATTCTCTTTCTTGGTGTAAGTAGTTGCAAGTGAGTTTTCCTGCTTCTTGGGAATTAACTTTTCCTTAATGGTTTTTGGAATATCAGCTTACTGAGGAGCTTGCGAGGCTGGATGGGAAGCTTAAGCTGACCGAGTCCATTCTTGAAAGCAAAGTATTGCTCGGAAACCCTTCCTTGGTTCGATTCTGTTCAACTTTCAATTACTTATGCTAATAGACTTATGATATCAACCGTGTTGCAGAATCTAGAAATCAAGAAAATCAATGAGGAAAAGAAAGCATCAATGGCTGCTCAGTTTGCTGCTGAAGCCACCTTGAGAAGGGTTCATGCTGCCCAAAAGGATGATGACATGCCTCCAATTGAAGCCATCCTTGCTCCATTAGAAGCTGAACTTAAGCTTGCACGATCAGAGGTATTTCTATTAAGTCTAATTGTCTGCTCTTTATCACCATATGGGATATTGAAGATTACTCAAGTCGCTGATCAATGGCTTTGTTCTGCACAGATTGGGAAGCTTCAAGAAGATAACAGGGCTTTAGATCGACTGACTAAATCAAAGGAAGCTGCCTTACTTGATGCTGAGAGGACTGTTGAAGGTGCTTTGGCAAAAGCAGCTATGGTTGATGATCTTCAAAACAAAAACCAGGAGTTAATGAAACAAATAGAAATCTGTCAGGTTATCATCTTATTCTTTGTAATCTAGGGATCGTTTTCCCACCACATGTCGTTTGCCAACAATCTGATCTATATTATCTTATGTTTTAGGAAGAAAACAAAATTCTAGACAGGATGCACAGGCAGAAGGTTGCTGAAGTGGAAAAGCTCACTCAGACAGTACGAGAGCTGGAAGAGGCTGTTCTTGCAGGTGGTGCTGCTGCGAATGCTGTGAGGGATTACCAGCGTAAATTTCAAGAGATGAATGTAATTAAACATAACTTCACCAGACTGCCAAAAAAGAGCCATAGGTCTCCAGTTTCATGCCACAACACTTTCTTACTGATAAAGGCTTTATTCTTGCTGTGTCTTTCAGGAAGAACGGAAAACTCTTGACAGGGAGCTTGCACGCGCAAAAGTTACAGCAAATAGAGTTGCTACAGTGGTAGCGAATGAGTGGAAAGATGGTAATGATAAAGTGATGCCTGTGAAGCAGTGGCTTGAAGAACGAAGGTTTCTACAGGTTTACTTTTATATAAAGGCCTCTCTCCAAGAGTCTTAAGATGCAAGTTTTTTTGCAGTGAGTTAGGCCCATATATATGTACATTCTCAGTTCTAAATTCTCTATTATTTGCAGGGAGAAATGCAGCAACTTCGCGATAAGCTTGCCATTACAGATCGAGCTGCTAAATCCGAGGCACAGTTAAAAGTAATGAATCTTATTCATTAGTCAGCTTTTATCAGAGAACAAGGAGTTTAACTTTTATTTTCACTATTACCAGGAAAAGTTTCAACTGCGGCTTAAAGTGCTAGAGGAGACACTTCGAGGAACTTCAAGCAGCAGCAATAGGAATACTCTCGAGGCAAGAAGCATGAGTAATGGACCCTCTCGCAGGCAGTCGCTTGGTGGATCTGAAAACTTACAAAAGTTTTCAAACGGTTCTTTATCAAAGAAATCTCCAGCTTCTCTGATGAGACTTTCGTCGTCTATTAATTCAGCTTCTATGTTGAAGAATGCTAAAGGAACATCTAAGTCATTTGATGGAGGCACAAGATCCTTGGATAGGGGCAAGGCGCTATTGAATGGACCTGGGAATTATTCTTTCAACAAGACCTCTGAGGACTCTAAGGAACCAGAGTCAGCTAATGGGTGGAAAGAAAATTCAGAGGAGAAGCCGCAAAGTGAAAACCCCGTTGCAGCAACAACTGAGGACAGTGTCCCAGGTGTTTTGTATGATTTACTACAGAAAGAAGTTGTTTCATTGAGGAAAGCCTCTCATGAAAAGGATCAAAGTCTCAAAGACAAGGATGATGCTATTGAGGTAACGTTTCTGCATATATATCTTTACGTGCATGTAACTATTTATTTGTTGTAAGTAGGAAGTGTAATGATAATTTTGAGGTTCATAGATGCTAGCGAGGAAGGTGGAAACATTAACAAAAGCTATGGAGGTTGAAGCGAAGAAGATGAGGAGGGAAGTAGCTGCGATGGAGAAAGAAGTTGCTGCAATGCGTGTGGAAAAGGATCAGGACACCAGAGACAAAAGGTTTTCAAATAGTAAGAGCTCATCCAACACCGCCCAGATTCTTGCGGGAAGGTATAGTTATCTAAGTCTTTTTGCTTTTGTATCGCACAATTCGTGGTGAATCGTGATCCGTTTATCCATTCATAAAATGATCAACCGTCAAGACTAATTGACAAAATTTGGCATTTGGATTTGCGCAGAGCTGCTGGACGAAGTGGTGGGTTAACGAAGAGTACTCAGTGAGAAGAGATTCCAGAAAATAACAAGTAAAAATTGTCCTAGGCTCTTGTTATTAAGCTGTTTTAACCTTATATCATGCCTTTTACTTTGTTTTTTTCTTCTTCTTTTAACGTCATGTGATTGGTTGTATCACCATATATAACTTTAGCATGCTGATAATCCCATCCTCGCACCTATAACCTAGTAAAGAAAGAAAGAGAGACAGAGTTTGTGACATAGATTTGGTTTTAAAGTGGTTAGAGGGAGGAGAAGAGAAGCCGAGGAAGAAAGAGAGAGATGGAGAAATGTTGACATTTTGGCTAACAATTTCGTCTCTTTATTCGGTAGTTAGTTTGGTTTGAGTGTATAGGGTAGAGAGAGCTTTTGTATTGGCTTCTCTAAAGTTTGTGTACCTCTGATTCCAGTATTTGTTTGTACTCTATTGCACTCTTTGTGTGTGATTATTTGGGTTTGCTAATATAATGATGCATGATTTATATAAAATGCATGTCCTCGCAACAATTATTCAACACAATTAAAATCCCAAATCAAACAAAAGTACGTAACAACATTGTGATATCAAATCATACAAGACGTCTGCAGAGAGTGACACCATCACCAATGGAGACTTGAGAAAGCTCAATGCGAGGATCAGAAGCAAGCTGCTTGTTCAATTCCATAAGTGCTATTCTGTGCAACCTCATGTTCTCTGGAACGTTTTCCTCTTCATCCACAACAAACGCAAACCACAATGTGTTATCAAAAGCTATTATTCCTCCAACCTTCACCAGCTTCATTAGTCTCTCATACATGTTCACATAGTTTAATTTATCAGCATCAACAAACACGAAATCAAACTCCGGTTTTTCATCCTCCTGTCCTCCATCATCATTCATAAACCAATCTCACTATCAGACTAATTCTGTCATCTTCATCACAAAACAATAAAAAGAAGAAGAGATTTACGTACCTCCAACATCTTGTCTAAGGCTTGAAGAACATCAGATTCAATGAAAGTAACCTTGTGATCAACACCTGCGTCCTTGATGAACTCTAGACCCATCTCGTAAGCTTCTTTATCAAGGTCTATTGCAGTAACCTGTAAATCCAATAGAGCTTATCATTTTTTGTTTAATGGGCATCAGATTAAGGAAGAGTGTTGTAGTAGATACATGTCCATCTTCAGGCAATGCGAGGGCTGTGGTGAGAAGTGAATAACCAGTGAAAACACCAAGCTCTATTGTCTTCTTTGCATTCATCATCTTTATAAGCATTGACAGGAATTGCCCCTCATCAGCTGGTACCTCCATCTCGCTTCTGCTCACATAAAAACACAAACAAAATTACTTGAGTATACACATAAAGATAGTGTCTGAACAAACGCATCTTTTACCAGTTCACACTTAAGCAAGTGGAAGTACAACAAACATAGTTTAAGTCATGAAATGATTATAGAGACATAGACAATAGAGAAGCCTTCACTTACAAATTGCCATACTTGTGGACCGTAGCCTCTCGTAGTTTCCTGAGCTGTTCATGCTCTCTTGGAAACGATGACGTTTCCAAGATGTACTGTTTCACACATCACAATATTTGATTGACAATCACAAACTCACGGAAGATCTTAATCAATAATAAACGATACAGCCAACAGCTTCATCTCATCAGACAGTAACTAAGTAAAGTTTTGCAGATCAACTAAGATTTATGGATCTGAGCATATATACTAAGTATGGAAAAACCTAAAGTGAATAAAAGACCTTTTTGAGAGCTTCATTCTTGAGAATCCCTTTGGTTGGAATCAGATAATCCATAGCTCTCACTCTTTCTCTTCCTGAATGTTGATTCTTTCAACTTGAAAAGCTTTGTAATGCACGCCTCTCTATATTTATCTCTGTTACTTTTATTTAAGGAAACAGCTTTGAATTTTAATATATATAATTTTTTATATTTACAATTATTTTTTAACTGAATTTTAATATTTTTTCTAAAATTTTAAATTTTTTTAAACAAGATTATATTGGGCAACAACTAGCCGGCCCAATAGTCAAATTCTTACATAATGTAAGTAGATGAACTCGATCTCGGTTATGCAAATGCGCTGTATTAAGTATATTTACTGTCTGTCACTAGGCTAAATGCCATTTTACAAAAATAATAATAATAATAATAATATATAATATTAGATTCTTGAAATGACAACACCAACCGCCAAAAAACAGATGATTGAATTAGTTTGTGACTGATTTAAATAGAAATAAAATAGTATATTCAAATTTTATCACATTTCAGTTCAAAAATTTAAATTTATATCAATAATGCTTACTAACCATAAAACGACATATGCATATTTGGGTTTAGATTTAACGTATTGTCCAAATTATCATATCTTATCGTTCTATATGTTCTTATGTTTTACCGCAAAGTTATTTAGTATTCGTAAGGAAAATGATATTTTCTAATTTTACATATCAATCAAATCTTTTACCCAAACCTTATGAACTATTCTCAAAAAAAGTTTTCCAATGTTGAAATAGAAAATTTGTTTAACGGAATAAGCTAACCACTAAAAACTAGACTCTACCTTTTGTGTAACAAAACTAGAATGTTTTGCTAAAAGTCCTGATTAGTTTTTACCAGACTACTTGTGCTCAAGTAGATCTAAATGAGGTCCAGGCATGAGGTTGAAACTGAAGAATTTTAAATTGTATTTTTAATGGTGTTTCAAATTCCTTTTTAAATTAGAAGATCTCTATTTTCTTTCAAATTGGAAAAGTATTCATTTCTTCCTTTATTTTTTGAATAGGAATTTTTTTACAAAATGATCTCTTAACTTTTAGAGTTATTTTACCGCATTCTAAATTTAAGAGCATCAATATTAGTAAACTTCTTAGAAGGTTCTTATAAAAAAGAAATTAAAAAAACGAAGCCAATCAGGGTTCACTACGAGCGAACCCGTCTCTAACGGGTTCTCTCTAGCGAACCCGGTTCTTCACTATTTCCTTTTTTTTTAATTAAAAATTCCTTGGAACCTGAGCCAAGAATTTCCCTTAAACTCTTGATGCAGATGGTCTATCACCCCCTTGATGCAGATGGTGGTCTAATATCAGGCATCTGTCAAGATCTAAATCGTAGCTTCATGTTTAACTCTCTAGGACGTTTTTTCCCCTGTCATTTTCAACGCTCAACTCTCCCACCTCTCATTTCTCTCACATTTCCTTCTCAATTTCGTTTATTCTTCAATCTCTCTTTCTAAATCCTTATTCCATCCACGGATCTCGCTATAGAAAAGCTTCAATTTTTCAACTAATTACTATAGCATGCTAACATGTTTCATACCATGTAATTTTCTATGGTTACTAACATGTAGTGTAACGAGTACTAATCTGTGGTCATTATGTGGTTTTGCTGTTGTTTTTTCTTACCTGCTAACTCACCCCAGGATTGCTAAGTTCAATTGTCTAGTATTTCTAACCCTTTAGCTTGCAATTATCCGTATTAGCTGCTAAATATATTCTTACCCGGTTTCATGTTCTATACATGCCAAATGTCTTCTTGTTGCAGAATAAACTTGCATGGTCTGGTACATTTGGCAAACTCATCCTTAACATGCAACTTGTTGTTCAGGCGTTTTAACTAGAATGTCTTTTCGAAAATTCAAGATAGTTACTCGACTGAATTGTGCCATGCTCCCAGTGATAATTTGTTCGTCCGCAAACATATTATGTATTGTTCTATAACTATACCTATATGGAACAAGTATCTACCAATACATGTGTCCACTAACAATATACTTGTCCGCAAAGAAGTTTATAGTTTGCTAAACAAATGTTGTATTGCCTTGTAACCATTAAATCATCGTTATCTTTTAACTCCATATAATCTTTAAGTTAATGTCATTCTCTAAATCACATTTCGGTAATACTATAAAGTTTTTCATACCCGTTAATTTTGTCGATATCCATGATTCTATTTTTCCATCTACATATTTGTTTGAGCAAGTATCTGCTAAAATTGTTTTTACCCACCATTTCACTGCCGCCAATCACCTCACAAATCAATAATATTAAACATAACTCTTCAAAAAACATATATGATCTACGTGTCTACATTAGGGCCTACATATACACCATTGAATGCACATGTCTCTTTCTTTGCTTCTCACATATTCAACCAACGCCACGTGACAAAGACATTTATGACATTCTTTCAAAATGTGATAGGTATTTTCTTAATTATGGTTTTGGTATTTTAATTATGATTTATATTTTAACTAATATATATAACAAAAAGTTATAAGATATAACAATAACATATATATAATATAAAATACCAAAATATATTGTTTACTTAGCAACACATAAATTAAAAATACATAATTATTATAAGTACATTATAAATTTGTTATTTATTTTTTAATTTATGTAATATGTAACAGAATTTCATCACTTTATTAAAATTGTTACTGATTATTTACTTAGAATTAATATATATATATATGGTTAAATATATAATTGAAAAGTAGAAATGTAACCGGGAAAATAGTAATAAACATGTAAGATAAAAATATTAGTAAATATTTATTTGAAGAAAATAATAAATAAACTATTAAAGCAAAATATCGTTAAGAATAAAAGAAGGCGACATTTTTTTTTGTCAGCTATCTTATTGATTTTTTAAATCACGCTTCTACTACTACAGCTAGAATGTTCGATATCTAGTGTCTTAAAAATTTGTAAAATAATTACACTACTGGGGCATCTGTCCCCGGCAAAAAAACAACAATTAAAAATTGGCTAAGTAAATTGAGACATAAAATTATTTCGTCTGTTCAATGATATTTTGAGACATAAAGTTGATAATAAAAGCATTGCAATGATAGTGTCTTACAATAATCTTTTGTATAAAAAATTAAAAAAATAAAATAATATATAATACTTTTCAATTTTAAAAAAATTTCAAAAAATTTAGAACTCTCACCTATAATCTTTCATTTGAGAAATTCTTAAATTTTTAAAATAAAATATTATTTTTCTTTTGTTTATTTGGAATTTGGTTATAATAAAATAAATTGAGTATCAAGGATCTTAAAACACAAACTTAAAATATTCTATTTTAATATATATCTCTGAGATATGTCCATAAACAACTTCAGTGAAAACAAAGGCATTTCAAACTCATAATCAAGTCATGATGTATCGCTATGTCTTCTTACATGCAATTTTCGCAGTCATATTAATTCTTAATTAAGTTCTACAGAAAATACATCGAACAATTTTCATTATGTCATTTTTATACATGAACCACATGAATCATAGAATAATAACAAGAAGAAAAGTATAAATTTTCTTTGTGAGGGAAAAAAGTAAAGGATTTATATAATTTTGGGTTCGATCGATAACATGGTTGGTTTAAAAGTACTGTTTAAGAAAAATAAGTGGTTAAAATGAAAATTATTGCAAGTGGCATTTAGTCTAGTGATATGTGATAAGTACACAAAAGACATGCGCACTTGCATATCCTGGGATCGAGTTCCCCTGCTTGCATTTGCAAAAACTTGGCTAATGGGCTGGTTATTCGTGGCCCAGTTGATAAAAAAAAAGATGAAAATCATTTTCAAATAATTATAAATTAAAAGTGATTAGTAACAATCCATCGGTTAAACAATATAATAAATTAAAAGTGATTAATAAAATTTGATTTACAAACATTATTCTAAAGTAAGCAATTACATATAATTTAACATTTTTTATAATAAAAATATAAATTACAACTACTATATTTAAACTAATATTGTATATTAGTAAATAATGATTTTTGTAAACATAAACAAATAATTGCTTATGGCCCAATGGTGTAGTCATTTTACAAATCATTTAAGTACCAGAGATCGAACCTCCTACCTGCAGTAGTAGGATTTAAAAAGCATGTATGGTAGTTGAAAAAAAAACAAATAATATTTCTTATTAAATCATAATGAATCATATTTTTGAATCATATTATATAAAAATGTATAAATAAATAAATATTTGTATTTATAAATGATGGTCTTTTTTCAAACAATTGTAAATGTAAGTAATTCTATTTGTGAATGTTCTCTTACCAAAGATTCGTTTGAAAATATTATTTACAAAAAGTTATTCCAAACAAAATACTAATTGTTAACAAAATAAGTATATCATTTGCAACATTTTTGGGTAACCAATCAAAGTCTTTTGTATTGTGAAAATGACTCGCTTGGATGTGATGCATCAATGGTACTGTGGAATTAAATACATATAACCCACAGCAATAACTGAATCTATAAATGATTGATTGTTTACACTGGATGTGTCCTGTAATTGATATTGATAATATAATGATCGTGACTGATTTATTTTTCCCAAAAATGGTATATTGCTCGGCTTTGGTACAAGCTTGTGCTTGGACCTATACAAACAATGAATGAGCCTATTACTAAGAGGATGTATTAAAAATAAAATTTTAGGTGATTTTAATTTTTTATTCAAATCACTTGTTATTCAATTAATATTTTTAAATATTTTTTGAATTTTGTGTTATTTAATTTGAAATTTATACAAAATCATTTTAAATAATTTACAATCTCTTATTATTTAATCAATAACTTATCGAAAATATATCAAATCTTTTGTTATTTTAAAAATTATGAATTATGTTAAAGAAACTTACTTAAATAGATTTTGATTTTTTTTGAATAATTTCTTAATTAAAAAAGTAAATCTCAAAATCTCACATATTTAAGGTGTGATTTTAGAAAAAAGAAAACATTTCACTTCTGTTTCTCGGAACAGACAGTAAAGTTTATACTGTTTCATTAGTTATTGATCTCCACTAATGATAATTAAAATGACACAAGACACAACAGCTTATAATACAGAAAAGGTGTTATTAGTCGATAAGCTGACGTTAAGCTTCCAGCTTTGTCATTGGATAAGATAGAGGAATGGGTTAAGATGTTGCAGGAGAGTATTATGTCCTCTTCGTACATTTATAAAGTGTACAAAAGTTGTGTATAATGATGTCCATAGGAGCTTTGAGAGGAGAGTTTCTGAACCAATTACTGCTAAGTTTGAAAGTAACTAACGCAAACACCATCGAAGAAATATATAACAAAAAGTGTTTGAAAGGTATAATCACCAAATTCTGGGCAAATGCCCAATGTATTGAAACTAATTTTTTATTGATTTTATAAGAAAAAAAAACAGAATTTTCCTTAAACACATGAGTCACATAGAATCTCATAAAATCATCATATGATTTATTTTCCAAAATACTAAAAATAAAGTAAATCATCTCAAGTATATCCTAAAAGCTCACTTAAATCTTTCTAAATCTGTAAAATCTAAATTCCATTGAATCACCTGAAAACCCCAAAGTAAATAACAAAAGGCCCACAACCAAAAATAATAAAAAGGCCCATTTAAAGCCCAAATACAGAGCTAGGGTTTACTCACAACTCTGCGTCCCTCTTTCAATGACATATAAATAGTGGTAGCCTTGTGTTCGTAGACCTAACAATCTCTCGAGTCCTTTTTCAGCTTCTTCTTCTACTTTCTATGTTGGTTTTTCTCACGTATTGATCCTCTTACTATTGTTGTTTTTGCTTCTGTAAGAAGCTATGGATGTTTGTAGTTAATATAAATGTAGAAATTGCCTCCGATGATGATCAAAACATATAACTTTCGTTCTTCCGAGATTTATCGTGCGGAGAATTTATGGAGACCTGAACTGAGCTGAGGCAATTTCTATACATTTTTATGGATGATTTTTCTAAAAACCAATTGCGTGTTTGTATTTGAAGGGTATTTTTCTGGGTTAACTCTGATGATGTCAAAACTAAAACTTTCGTTCTCCTGATATTTTAATATGTTGAAAAAAATTGGAGACCTGAACTGAAGAGTTATTCTAACAAAACCCTTCTTTTAAGTTTTCGTTTTTATTTATTCGATTGTAAAACTAAATTTTTAACTCTAAACTAAGTGAGCTTGGATTTATTTGATATTTGGTATAAATTTTTTATTTGCGTAAAATCGTTTTTGTTTATTCGTTCGACCCACATTGTAGCTTCTCAGATGTGTTTTCATACTTTGAGGAATGAACTATAGAAAGACCAAGACTTTATTTGAGATACTCACAGTATCAAACTGTTAATAATATTTACAAAAGCTTTATAAGCAAACCATGACAGATATGATGATTCTATCCAACAATTTCATTGACAATAGTGACTGAAGATCCCTAGAATGAACCAGAATCCAAAAACTAGAGAAACATGAGGTTGACCAACCTAAGATGAGTCGGGTCATCTTTATTAGTTAAAGCCTTTTGATTTATTTTGTTTCTTTTGCTGGTTTGATTGAAAACTAAAACCATGAGTAGCAGAAGCACGAAACCCACCGGGAGGGGAAACTAACCAAAGGAAAAGGAGAACAAAAACATGCACAAAGGCTTTTAGTCTATTAATTCCAATGAACACAATCAAAACCAGAAACGGCTTACGCCACATCCCACAGAAGAAGCAGTGAACTACCTTTTGTATCCAATTTTTGTTCACAACAGTTTATTACCAGTAATTTTCTTGCAAACAGATTGTATCAATCAAAATGGTTTAGTAAACCAATCCAAATAAATAAAGTTATTTACAAATGGAGAACCGTTTGCTCCATTGGTAGTTCTACTTCTTTTTTAATATAGAATTTGGAGTAAGAATTAGTGTATCATCTGAGATGCTCTAATTTTCAGCTTTGTCTCTAATGAGAATATACATAGCAAAACGTATGAAGTAAAAATTTACTTTAGAAGTTCTGTACAAAAAACATCTAATGACCACGAATAACGAGATTACCTTTTGAAAAAAATAATATGCAATATAACTTTTATATACATTTTTAAAGGTTTTTTATGACCAGATAAATCTATTTTCAAAATTTTAAAATTAGATTTAGATTTCTTATTATTAGGATTTTGATTTAATATATTATTTATAATAATGATGAAGGGTTACACTGTATACTAGATTAATATATAAAATTATTTTTGGAAACTATTTTCCTATTACATTCCACAAACTGAGACTAGAGAAAATTGAATATGAAAAACTGATTAAAGATCTGTATTCCAATATCTGTATTCTGTACTAATCAATACAGTAGGACAGTCGTGTTTTAAGACCGTTCTAAAATTTGAAACAAGAAAACCTGAAAAACAAAGCTAGATTTTGTTACACTATCAATGTCACTGACTGGCTATAGTTTACAAGCTCAATAAATAGCTTGGAAACAAACGAAAAAATTTTAAAATACGTCAACTAGTAGGTGAATCTTAAGAGATCTGAAGTTATTAAACATGGCGGACCCAAATGGTTATTGGAATGGTTACAGTATGTGTACAACAAAAGCAGTGTTCAAGTGCCAGCATTTGTCTCCCTCTCTTCATAGATTAAACACCAAGCATCTGCTGTCACAGTCTACTTTCGATCTCTCCTCTTCCGTTCTGCTCTCTGCCTCTTGTCGTCTTCCCACTCACGATCATACATCCTAATACCAAGGTCAAGGAAAGTGCTAATTCTTGGATTTGGATTTTGAAACTGAAGATACCATTAATCATATAATTAATTCATGATGCAAATTCAAGCAGAGAGATTATATATGTTGATAACGAGGGCTCTTTGTTTTAAGGATACGGGTCAGGATCACGACGAGCCATCTTGCTTGAAGCTTCTTTTCCAAGGAGTCTCATGCTTGGCTCTTCAAGATAACCTCCGTGTTGCATCATACTACTGCTCTTTCGCTCTCTGCCTTCATACGATGATGGTCCCATTCCTGTTGATAAAGATGATTGATGTGGCATGGGAGAGAATTCCCCTGGCTCCGCAGATGGGACCTGTTGCTCCCTCTTAAGCTTCCTTCTCTTGGAGGCTTCAAAATCCTCTTTCAATGGGATGCTTTTTTCTCTTTCCCTTTCCCTTTCTCTTTCTTCTCCCTGCATAGAGTAGAAATAAGATGTTAAACCCTATGCTCAAACAGGGAGATCATTTCTGACAACATTCCTACCGGAGTTTCCTTGTGACAACATTCCTACCAGAGAAAGAACCATGGTGATGCCAGCTACAGCGGATATGTTACACTTTTCAATATCAACAGGGTGTGTATACAGAGAACTGTTACCTTCAGAACGATTGTTTCTCGATCTTCTCGCTTACGGTCACGAAAATCATCATCTCTTCTACGTTTTGCATCATCCACGGTAACTGATGAATTCTCTTCAGAGCGTCGTCTTTCTCTTTCATCATGCCTCGGGGAAAGCCTTTGAGAATGCCTTGAACCTCCAGCCCTTCTTTCGTGGTCTTCTTTTGCAGCCATAGATTGTGGAACAATGTTAGGAGGTAAAGGTGGAGGTGGGGGTAACCCTTGAGAATGATAATGATCATCAGGATAAGATTTCTCAAGAGATGCCTCACTATGACGCACTTTGCTTCTATCGTCTTTGTTTCTTTCATCCTTGTTTCTATCATAATTCCTAGTTGTTCCTTTATCTAGGCACTTTTCAACTGAGCGCTCTCTACCATGACGTTCCAAGGATTTATCTCGTGCTTTCTCCATATCATCTCCACGAGGTTTTTCACAACGTTCCACTCTTTCTCTGTGGTCTCGGTCCTGTCTTTCATTACCTTTATCCTTTAATCTATCTTGATCCCTATGGGTGCTTTGGTCATCAACAAATGCTTTGTTTAAATCTAACCGGGTATCTACTGATCGATCTCGATCACTCAATCGAGGCTCACTGTCATGCTCTTTGTGCTCACCATCGCCTTTACGCCGTTTACTTATTCTCTCACTGTCTTCAACTGCATTAGTTCGTTTTTGTAACCTATCACTCGATCTCCCAGAAGTGACAATTTCATTCCTAGGGGAATGAACAGTCCGAGAAGATTGCTTCTGTGCATCGGAAGCTTCTGCACCATCATCTTTCACTGCATCAGAGAATAAAGTCAGAATACCAGACTAGCCCATCCAACTTACATCTTATGATTTTTGTGGGTGACATCAAACCTTTGGACGAACCAGTAGCTAAGCTACTGTTGACTGCTGTGCTTGAAACAGTTTTGGTCAACCCTGTTTGCCTGCTGTCCAGATAAATAAGATCTTTGTCAGCTGTGGAGGTTCTTCCAACAGCTTTACCGGACTTCCCATCATCTTTTCCATCTTGCTTTGTTGATTTGTTCACCGATGCAGCCGATGCAGCCCGTTTGGAGGAAGGTTTAAACTGCCAGCCAAAAATAATTATCCATATCAAACTTGAGCCCACAATCGTGCTGAAATGCTGATTAGCTGAATTTTATAAGTCACGAATTTCCAACATACGAAGGTTGGGCATAAGCTGAGGTGAAGGCAAAAAATGTACATTTAGCATATTGCATCATTATCAAATCAGTTGTTTTTAGCGTTCTCACTCACAACCCAGGGCCTATGTGGCAAGTTATATTAATCAGAGTCCTTCCTTCTACATGGTTACCCCAAATATAATTTCTAATCATCACTCCCTTCAATCAGTCCTTAAGAAGAAGAACAGTCAAAAAAATGGAACTGGTCATAGCAGACAAACAATATAGCAGGGGCTGCATAAATTTCTTATATAATTTTTGTGAACACATGCTAGTGACGAATCTGGGATGCATAAATAAAGTAGGAGTTGCTAACTTAACAAGTAAAAGAGCAAAGAACCCAGCCATACCTCAGCTTCAGAATACTTTGAAGCAACTTTGATGGGATTTTCATCGGATATTCTGGGTGTTTCATCCGTTTCCTTTTGTTCCACTGACTTCTTAGAAAGGGATGGTTGGGCATCCAATAGATTGCCTCCTTTTGATTTTAGATGTCCTTGATCAGATTTTGAAGGTATACTTTCTATTCTTCCATCTAGAGGTTTACTTTTCGACATCTGGTCCTTGCCCGATCCGCCAGACTGAAGGTGCTGGTTAACAGTAGCTCTTTCCCCAGTTGGTTCACCTTGGGAGACCCCAACTAACAAGCCATTCTGCGTAGAAGGAGCATGTTTTGGAGTATGTACTGGGGGAGCCTTTAGTTCAAGGAAGCCCATGCTAAATTCTTCGTCTGTAACCCAGTGTGGCTGCAAGTAATCGACATTCAGTAAAATTGCATACAAAGCTGAACATGAAATTTCTATGGTTAGCACTCACTTTTCTTGCAGACAGAGCAGCGGCAACACCAGTTGCTAAGACCTTAAGGTCCTCTCGCTCATCATTTTTAATCTTGGCAACCTGTGAGACCAGACCACCAAAGGAAACATTAATCTTTCTACACAGAAAACACATGGAAAGATGGAAATCACACTTATTAAAAGAAGATTCATAAGACTGCCTAACTAAGAAGCACTTACCCGTTTCTCAAGGTTTATCCCAGTTTTCCGTGTAACTGGGAAAACACCAGATATTTTTGTTAACATGATTAGGGCATTACGAATCTCCATATATTCATTAGACTCCAGACACTGGATCAAAAGACGTGTGATTCTTCCACTCCATTTCCAATGTACCTATACAGAATATCAACAGATGAAACAGATATGAAAAATAAGGAGGAAGACTTTGTTACCAGTAATTAATGCAGATTACGTCATAGCTAAAAATCGTAGAATTATACAGGTAAAAGAATATCTACAGATGAAATAAGATATCAAAACCACCGAGCAGAAGCACTGCAGTTCAATAAAATAAAAAAGGTATTTAATACTTTTCTAGGCATCAAGCCATGAGTTCAATTAATCGAAATACAATAAGGGATGTCCGGCCAAAACTAAATCAACCGTTTAGTTCAAAAAGTAAAAGATTTACTCGATTCTTGCATTATGAAAACTTTCAACAATCTCACATGTCATAATTGATTTGGGCGAACTAGTTCTAATAATAGAATTAGTATTATAGATTGTATTGAATCATACTCTACAGAGCAATATATTAAAATTTTCAATACAAAGAAAACGCACTTTAAGTAACTCAAAACTCGACTACAGAAGAGAAGATACAAGCAAACTCTTGACAGATTTGGCTTCAGCCACTCATGGTATATCATCCACCTAAATTCCGACCACTGAAATTTTTTGTTTGATTTGCGAAAGTATCTAGATGATTACCTCTCAGCTTTAAGAAGCAATTTAAGCTAGCCATTAATTATTAAATTGCACTTCTCCTTATAGCTTATCATAACTAAGAATAGCAAATAATAACGAACAAAAATACTTGATATAGTTACAGAGTTATATTACCTAAAATCTTATACAGGTTCTAACGTTTATACCACTAATATAACATATATATAGAGTCAAGGATCAGAGTTTCTAACCTTTACAAATTGTCCAAACGTGACACGCTGGCTGTTTGGGTATCTATAATAAACAGCAAACCCTGGCATGTTTCCGCACTCATTTTCATAGACTGATTCTTTACTCTGAGAAAAGATTAGGACAACATCAGCATTAGAAACTAGGTTAGAAAGAACCAGCTCTATACTTTCATCGTCAGAGTAAAATAATATTCTAAAGTACCTTCCAGTGGTATGCAATCTTTAAGGTCTCAAACAAAAACCTTCCAAGTCTTCCAACTTCATATTCAGTGCAGCAGCAGATCATTGGTTGCAGCGTTTTACAAATCAGTACATCGATGTGGTTGACAGTGTTAAAAAAGGGTGTTCCAAGGGAATGGAGCATATGTACAAACATCGCGCAGTACACAGAATCTGCCATGCTAAATGTGCAACGAGGGAAAATACAACGTTGAAGGAACTCCATATTGATCTTCAGAGTATCAGGACAGGAGCTCAACCATTTGTCCTTTTCACGTGAAAGCCTTCTACGGACAGAAGCAACGTGTTCTTCATGTTTTTTCAGTTCACTTGTTAGACGATCAAGAGACTCTTGAATCCTTTCTTTCTCTTTTTTTCTCTTCGTAATTGCGGAGCTAGAATTATCAGCAATCTCTTCAAGTGTCTTAAGGGCAGTATGCTGTTTAGATATCTCAGACTCATAACGATGTCTAGGAACATGGAGATCATAAAGTGTAAGCCCCCAAAATGTAGCGTAGAGGTCTGGCGATAGACTATTCCAAGCTTTTGAGGGCAGCATTGTTCTTACTGTATCAAGAACATCAGACCATCTGCAAACACATTGATGAAGTATTTAAAATGCAGTTAAATAACTAAAATTTTATACAAAGGAGAGAAACTCCAATATATCAGATTCTATGTGGAATGCAGTAAATTAACTAATTCTTATCATTTCAAATCTTCAGGAAGAGACATTGAAACTACAAATATGCATAAAGGACATAACGTCCAGATTATTGCTAAAACAAGCATATATTACTGCACATGTTGAGTTGAAATATTACGTGACAGCTTTTTCAGATGCACCAACATCGAAAACCATGGAACCCTCAGATTCGGATATTTCTGCATCCATAGATTCCCCACTATCCAAAGGCCATGAAACATCACCATTCTGTCCACACTTAAAGAGCCTCATCACAGGGCGAAAAACCAAAAAAGCGACCTGGCATAGGATTTACAACGTAAGACTAAGTTTCAAACTGCAGAGAAGTAATTACAAAAAGGCGGCAGTGATAGCTAAACCATGTGGACAAGAAATACATTAGTTGAAATAATGAAATCCATACTGTCAAATACTGAAGCAGCACAAGGGTAAAGAACAAGGATAAAAGGAAAGAAAGATCAAGAGACCTCTGGTTCAAGATGGTATTTGTGAACAAGCTCATTAAGCGAAGGTACCAGCCGAGCATAAGCAGTTACTGGACTGACAGCACTAGAAAGAAAGTCCACGTACTGGAGGAGAATTCCATGACATCTGTCGAACTGCTCAGTCACCATCTTAATGTATGGTGCATCCGCGTTCACCACAACTCTGCATATCAGGTAGTTCACATTATAATAGAATAATCCCGAACATCATGGTTTCTTTCAAATGAATTAGTGTACAGCACACATACTCAATTTAGAGATAAGAACATTGTCTGTAGTCACACCAAAAAAGAAAATCTACAATGTAAATATGTGGTTTTAGACACCGATCTAATAGGCATTTTCACTTTCCGGGTCAATTCTTCCAAATGTCAAATACTTCGAGTGTTCAGACTTGTCAACTTACAGAGACCGATGTTGCGCGATAAGAATCAAAAGGGGAATGGCTAACTTTGGCTCATCACTCGGAAGTAATGAATCTCGTAGACGGTTTGATGATTTGATAAGTGCCTAAAAAAACAGGAAGATAAATCAGAATGGTTTAGGAAATAAGACACCTCAACGATCTCTGAGGTAAATAAACAAACTTTATTGATGCCACTATCGTAGGCACATATGTTTTAATATATACGCCCCCTGGCATCAATAAAAGTACTTTAAGAGGTTTCATATGAGAAACATTTCTAAAATGACCACACATTCTAAATGAAGACTTCAAATAAAACAAAATTTCCACAGCCCTCTGCATGTTTGTAAAACATGTATGCATGCAAATGCGTAAATAGAACGCACACCAGTTTTATAGCATATACAGATGCAAAGCCGTTGAGGGATCAAGCGTGCATATAGTCACATCAATTATGTTTGATTCAGATACTGAAAATAAAGGACTGAAATTTCAAGCTGACACAATCTTCAATTTTCTCTAACAACAATGAGCAGATAAATGCAGTTACGGTAAACACCAAAGCTTGGCTTTATCACGATCTATTAAGTTATGTTGAATTTTGAGGATCTTAAAAGACAAACCTTATTATTCCGTGTCATGCCAAAGGATGTTGCGTGATAACGTAAAGTCTCACTTCCTGCCATAGCATCCAACTGATCTTCAGTAAGGTTCTCAGTGTATTGTACATTTGCCATCTGCTGGATCAATTCCTACAAGCATTATGAAATTACAGTCAGCCACCATTAGTCTGAAATCAGATAACTTTAATCATAAGAATTTGGGAATACAAACCAAAAGTGTACCTGGAGAAGAACAAGCTCAATCCCTTGGCCCCTCTTTAACTGGTTCACG
>JAKUCM010000888.1:0-27298 GCA_023374145.1 Lepidium sativum | reverse complement strand
AATAATTATTTTATATACCAAAGGAGACCATACTTTATTAAGAAAAATATTTATCGAGTTAGTGCTTTGATTTAGTTGTTAAATATCCACATGAATAATTTTTAATGCATCGAAAATATGTTTTTATTTGTCTATATCTAAAAGATGTGTGTTCAGAACAAAAATTTCAAGTCATTGAATAATTTTATCAAATATCCTTTTACATGACATATTCACATCAATTTCCCCTACCTCTCATATTAACGTTTACATTTCAAATCTGAGTCTTTCAATTTAAGTACATTTCATAGGAACACTCCAAGTTGTGTTCTCAACTTGTTTAGATAAAGACAAATATTTTCTCCAGTTATCAAGAATAAGATTAAGATCATGAAGCTTCTTCTCTAATCCAACACAACAATTATCATGCATCGTACACACTAAGTATATATCTCTGGTCGTCTGACAAAACCCACCAAAATAAACTGTATCAAAGAATTTCATCTGAACTCCAATTTCTGAGACTAAAGCTTTGTGTTTGATTTTGTTGAACACATCTTGGTCAAGTAACTGTGGATAGTCTAGACGAGATTTGTACCAAAACTTGTAGAACTCGATGCTTCTATGGTTTGATTTCACATATATAAAGCCTCCGTTTACCCAATTGTTTGAGTCATTAGGATCACCAAAAAATTGATCACACGCCATTTGGAAATCTCCTTCTGGATATAGCCGAGGAAATGGATCTCTAATCCACATTATATCTGCATCCTGTATAGATATATCACATAAGAAAATATTCTAAAATGCGTAAAAGCCATGAAAAGCCACACAAAAAAATACCGAAAAGTCACGATAAATACTGGAAAGTCACGAAAATATTGAAAATCATGCAAAATGCCTAAATAACCACGAAAAAATTAGTCATAATTCTAGAGCCACAAAACTGTCTTGTAATAAGATCATGAATACAAGATCGTGACTACTTCTTGTTCTTTTAAGATATGGCTAATTTTCCATGGCTAATTCTCGTTCTTGTAAGATATGACTAATTTTTAAATGATATTTTGAAGAACTATCACTTTTTCTTTTTGTAAATGGGCCTTAACTGGTCGATATATTAACAATTATTGTGTATAAATATTTTCTTGATAAATTGAGCCTGGAAATATAGATAAGTTATGAATGAGGAAGTTGAGTACCGTGAAGATGAAGTTATATCCCATTTCTAGAATTTTTGTGAGAAGCTCGATCCTTCGCCACATCATTTTGATGTAATCAGGAGTCGCAAAGAGTTTCTCACCGGAGACATCAATTCCTGATGTTTCCAGATAGTAACAATTTGGGGGAAGTTGTGAGCAGCGTTCAAATGCCTTGAAGTCCAAGCACACCACAACCACGTGTTGAAGTAGTTTCTGTGTTCCTTGTCCAATACGAAAACTCTCAAGAAATAAATCAAACAGAGAGTTTGGCTCTGCCCATGCTTCGTTCAATGTTGTTACAATAACTGTTCGATTCTCTGTCGACGCATTCTCCAAAACTTCCCTAAAACTGATCGACTTTGTTCTCTGAAAGAAACCATAAACACTAAAAATTGTAAAAGAAAAGAGATCAAACCCATTTCAGACAGAACATCGATGCACAGACCAATGTATAGCTAGAATAGATAACTCACAGTTTGTAGATGAGAGGAAGAAGTGTGATCGAGCAGAGGGAGAGGAGAGGTGAGATTATAGAGATCGAGGTGAGGATAAGCTGTTTGGTAAAGAAGAAGACATGAAGCAGCTAAAATTAGAAACAAAACTAAGATTCTCTTCACTTCTTTTTCTCCGGTCGATAATCCCAAACCGAGAAACATTGGAGTAGTCGAAGAAGAAGAAATCATATATGTGTTCTTCAAGCGTTTCTTTTGTTTCTTTTGTCGGTTCTTATAAGCTAACTCAGAGGGTTAAAGGAGGCGTTATCTCTGACAGTTTTGTAAAGGACATTGGACGTTGTCTTTTTTTTTTGTCAACTAGCCTACTGGTTTTTAAATCCCACTCCTACTCTGCAGGTAGGGGATTCGATCTCTGGTGCCTTGAGGATTTGTAAAGTGACAACACCACTGGGCCATCTGTCCTCGGCAACGTTGTCTTATTTTATTAAATAAATATTTATTTACTTAGATATGCTAAACCATTTGGTTCACAACACTTTCAACTTTTCTCTTCATCTACAATAAGAACATCCACCACACCTGAACTCTCACAAGACCGATAAGGTACGACTATTGACTTATCATCTTCTCAAAATTTCTCTCAGTTTTTGTTATGCTTATCATCTTACTTACTTCTAATCTTACTGTTTCAGATGCTTTAACATCTTCTAGGCTATGATTATGGATCCGACAACAGTGACAGTAGCAGTAGTAGAGGTGATTTAAGGGACGTTTTTTTGGACCCTCATCGTGGGATTCCAACCAAGTGTTGGTGCAGTGGAACCATGGTTACTAAATTTGAAACAACAGCCCCACATGTTGGCCGAAAGGTATCTCATATGTAACCTTATGGGGTATGTAACAATGACTCCATTTATGTAGACTCAACAAACATCTCACCATATGTAATCTCTTGTGACATTCACTTCTTTTATGTAGGATGGAGGTTTTCACCAACACTGTTGGAGGAACAAGGCTATGGTGGAAGAAAACAATCCAACCGCAAGAACATGATAGAGTTTATGAACAACCTAATTAGCTACGTCAAAAGCAATCACGATAGTGAGCGTGTTAACCCGCAGATGATGTGGGCTGATGTTCTTAACAATTAAGATGAAATTAGGACCCTAAAGGTGGAACTCGCAAAATGAGATTGTGATATCAAGGAGCTTCAAGAGAAGGTGAATTGGATCAAATGGAATTCTGATCAAATGAAATGCGGATCAAGTAATGTCTGTGTGTGTTGATTTAGGTATCAATGTGTTCTCTTAAGTAGTCCTTATGACGCGGAATCCCGAAGGAATTGTCACTTCAAGTTGTAAAGGATAGTTCTGATTTAGTCTACATTGAACTTATAAAATTTTGAAGACTGATTGAAACACTCACCTGCAACCATGTTTTGCTAGTTGGAAAGCGATATTTCGGGAAACCTCGTCGCCGTTGGATGTCATCAAAACTCTCTTAACCGGCAGATTTTCCATTCTTTCCAATTACTTAAAATTCTGGAGATGATTCAGACAGACAATGGATCTCGTGTCGTGAATTACGCAAGCGACGAAATAAAGTATATCCAGACATAAGCCTAATTGGTTGTCAAAAACAAAAAAGACATAAGCCTAATCACATGGTCCACGTTTTCTTCTTCCCTCCACGATGATGAAGAAGATAAGAGGCTTTTTATTTATGGGCCATATTTTCAATAGAGCCCAAACGTTAAGACCCAAGACATATTTTACTAATATGTATACTTACTTTTGATAATTTTTATACGACCCAAATTTTTTTTTTCTTTGTCAACTTGACTCAAAAACAGAGATAACAAGACCAAAGTAAAAGAAAATCATCATACAATATAAGCGATCTGGCCGTGCTTATGAATTATAGCTTTAAAAAATATATTTTTCTAGTTTATTTTTGAAAATTATAAAAGAAAGAATTGCTCAAATATAGCAATTATACTATAATTACCAAAACAATTTTTGTCCAAAAAAAATAAAGCGTCAAGGGTGTAATTACGATTACACCTTTGAAACAAAAATTGTTTTCTTCTTCTATTTTCTTCTTCTCTGGTTAAGTTCACAAAAGAAAAAAGAAAGAAACCTATAGTGTAAACCGTCGTCGTTACCTCTCTTTCTTTTCTTCGTCGTCTAATTCTTCGTTGTTTTTTATACTCGTTGTCTTCTTCTTCTTCTTCTTCTTACTCGTCGTCTTCATTGTCGTGTTGTTTATTTATCAAAGGTAAGTTTCTTCTTATCTTCTTCCTCTTCTCCTCTTCTTCTTTTTCTTCTTTTTCGGGAGGGCATTTGGGTTTAGGGTTCACGTAAACATTGGGTTTGTAGATTTCGCGACATTTGGGTTTCTCGATTTCGCGACACTTGGGTTTTTGTTCTTCATCTTGTTCTTCTATGTTTGTCAAGTAGATTTCTTCCCCGGTCTGAGCCAATGTGATATAGTTCGTAATTAGTTGTGAGGGTAAGGTTGAAGTAGAGATACGCTTAGTGTACTAGAGATATGCTTAATGTAGTAGAGTTAGTATGACGTTTGGTAGAGTTAGGTCGTAGTGGGGTATAGTTCGATTCCGTGTAGTAGAGTTAGTCTGACGTTTGGTAGAATTAGATTATCGTGTGGTAGAGTTGGCTTGTAGTGTGGTAGAGTTAGGTTGTAGTGTGGTAGAGTTGGATTCCGTGTAGTATAGTTAGTCTCACGTTTGATAGAGTTAAGTTGTAGTGTGGTAGAATTAGGTTGTAGTGTGGTAGAGTTGGATTCCGTGTAGTAGAGTTAGTCTAACGTTTGGTAGAGTTAGATTGTAGTGTGGTAGAGTTGACTTTTTGTGTGGTATAGTTGGATTAGAGTTAGTCTGACGTTTGGTAGAGTTAGATTGTAGTGTGGTAGAATTGGCTTGTAGTGTGGTAGAGTTGGCTTGCTTGTAGGGTGAAGTGTAATAGAGTTAGTCTGACGTTTGGTAGAGTTGAGTGCCTTGTAGTAGAGTTTATTTACCTGTAATGGAGTTGGGCTTTTTAATGTTTATCGTTTGTTTTCATCTTTAGATATGGCAGAAAAGGACCTGATTGGGTCACGACTGTTGTTGAGCCTACTGATCTGATACAAACAGAAGATTTAGGTGACAAGAATGAAATCAAAGATTGGTTTGATTGCAGGTTTGTACATACATTTTGGTTAACCTCAATTTAGCATCATTGATTATGTGAGCTATGTTTGTTTACTTAAAAACACTATTGCGATTATTAGGTATGTTTCATCTTGCGAAGCTACTTGGAGAATATATAAATATGATATCATTACCGATCAACTCCTGTTGTCAAGTTATTTTTCATGAGGAAGGAAAGAAACCGGTGTATTATAAGGAGGATGAAACAGTTGATGTTGTTATTGACAAATATGATGAGGTATTACTCAATTTATGACTTGGTTTTTTCTAAATAAGAAAGATCCAAATGCTAGACTTCTCTTATACGAGGAGATACCCTTTAAGTACACTTGGGACACTAAAAACAAGATGTCTAAAATTAAGAAAGCTCAAGATTTTGTTATAGGCAGAATAAATTATGTACCAAAGAAAATTGAAGAATCCTATTATTTAAGGATGTTGTTGGGTCATCAAAGAGGGGCAACAAGTTTTTCAGATTTGAAAACTGTTAAAGGAATTGTGTATGACTCATACGGAGATGCATGTTTTTCTTTGGGTTTGTTAGATGATGATAGAGAGTACATTGCTGCCATAGAAGAAGCAAGTTTTATGTGTAGTGGACGCTACATAAGGAGACCTTTTGTTAACTTGCTTATATCAGATAGTTTGAGTAAGCCTGAGGAAGTATGGGATAAAACGTGGATGCTTCTGTCAGATGATATTGTACATAAGATTCAAAAAGATTTCTGTAATCCATGTATCCTTTTTCGATTGTAATTGTGGTCTAATTGATTTTTTTTCTCTACATTATATTTTAACTATTTTTGTTTTCTTTTGCTAGATATAAATCTGAGTGAAGAAGTCAGAAAATTATACACACTCAAAGAAATAGATAAACTTATGGCCACCTATGGTTCTTCACTTGCAGAGTTATGAAACAATGCCACAACTTACTGGTGAATGTTCTGGTTCGGACAATCAACTAATTTTTGATGAGCAGAACTTTGACAAACAAGCGCTTCAAAGCTATATAGATGAATGGTTTCCTAAAACAACAGAGGAACAAAAGAAAATTTTCAGCGAAATCCAAGATTGTGTTGAAAAACAATAAAAGTGGTATCTTTTTTGTTTATGGCTTTGGTGGTACAGGTAAAACATTTCTCTACAAATTATTATCCGCTGCAGTTAGATGCAGAGGTGATATAGTTTTGAATGTTGCTTCAAGTGGTATTGCGGCTCTTTTGCTTGATGTAGGGAGATCTGCACATTTTAGGTTCGGTATACCCATAAATGTGGATGAGTGTAGTACATGTTCTATAACTAGAGGTTCAGATTTAGGTGATTTGGTTGTGGAGACTAAACTAATTATTTGGGATGAAACACCTATGATGAGTAAGTATTGTTTTGAAGCTCTTGATAGAAGTCTCAGAGATATTGTTCGACATCCGGAGAATAAACCATTTGGTGGCAAAGTTGTTGTTTTTGGTGGGGATTTTAGACAGATCTTACATGTTATAACAAGTGTCGGGAGGCAACAAACCGTTATGTCAGCAATTAATTCATCTTATCTATGAGAATATTATAGAGTTATGAAACTAACAAAGAACATGAGGTTACTTGCTGATATATGTGAAGAGGAAAAGGAAGAATTAGAGTCCTTCTCTAATAGGTTACTAGCACTAGGTGAGGGACGTTTGTCAATGTCAAATGATGGATTTGCTGAGATTGACATTCCCGAATACCTTCTTATAACCAACGTTTTCGATCCAATACACTCTATTATAGAAGCTGTTTATGGTAATGGAGATCTTCAAAATAAGAGTGGTAAATGGTTTGAGGAAAGGGCTATTTTGTGTCCAAAAAATGATGATGTCAACATTATCAACGAGTTAATGATAGAAAGACTCAGTGGTTAGTTCTATGTCATTAAGAGTTCTGTTTTTCAATCAATACTAAACTATATGTTTTTTCATCTACCTAATTTCCAACTGACTTTTATTGTTGTAGGTGAGGAAAAAATTTATTTGAGTTCTGATAGCATAGATCCAACTGATCACAAAGCTATGAATAATCTTGTATATACCTCATATTTCCTAAATAATGTCAAAGCATCAGGCCTACCAAATTATTCCCTTCGTCTAAAAGTTGGTTGTCCTATTATGCTGCTAAGGAATATTGATCCGGATGCTGGTTTATGTAATGGTACTAGATTATAAATCAAAAATTTGGCTGATCATGTTTTGGAAGCAAAAATTTTAACAGAAACAAAGATTGGGGACAAAGTGTACATTGCACGTATGTTGATTTCACCTTTTTTCAGGTACCTCCCACAAGCGTGCCTGTAATCGTGAGAGAATATCAGAAAGAACATTTGCTTGTCTAAGTTAAGCACATTTTTTCCCTCATCAAAGGTGAAAGCTCTTTTTCTTCTTCTCCATTCCCTTCTTCTAGCTCCGGCTCTCATCACAACCCGCATAGAATAACTACCGGCACCACCTCACTCACACGCTTCTTTTCCCTGAGTACCGGATTTATATTTTTGGGCCTTGACATGTTTTTAGAAACCTTTCGACTGTGAAGAGTGCTATTTATCAACCGCCTCTCCGGAAGATTTTATTGTATCGGTGATGGTTTTTTTTTGTCTGTCTGTGATGTATGAGCGAAGGCTTCTCTTATTCTCCTTTCTCATGAAGGTTGATGATACAAATCTTTCTCAAATTCTATGCCAATTTTTTTCTTGGTTAAATCATCTCTGTATGCCTACATGTGTTCTCATGATATTGTAGCTTCTCTAAAAAAAAATCACTTCAAATAAACTCAATTCCATCGCAAATTCGTCTAAATGAACAATCTTTCGACAGGTGAAAATGTTAACTCTGCAAATATCTTTTTGATGTTTTATAAACACTACTGTGTGAGAACTTGATTCTTGCCATTGACCGGAGTGACCACACCGAGTATCACGAAACCACCAAGAATAAGAATCAGAACTCCCATTGTATTAACCAACATAGCCTCGTTTGAATATCGAGTTATCACCTGATTCACTTGCAGGAACGTCAACTTCTCAAGTATCCCTGTGGTTACAGTCACTAAGGCCAATGCATATATGGAAATCCCTAAGAACACATGCCATGGCATTAAACTGGCTCGGCTGTTTCTTGAACCGCCTGGGTACCAATATGTCACAAACCCTGAAGCCCACTGTTTGCAATGATACTTTTAAGTTCTTGGTTTTATTTGAGGTATGAAGATTGTTGTTTTAAGAGAAGAAAGTGTGTGTACCTGGAAGGCAAAGAGAAAGAGGCAAGCAAGACCGAGCCACGAATGGAGACTGTAGAAATTTTCGATCCCTTTTTCAATATGGAACTTGAGAGCCGCCCATACTCCGATCAAGCTTAGGATAAAAGCTGTGAGTTGTAGTGTAAGATGAACTAATTTCTTCAAGTTCTTTGTACCTTGAACTGACTTGTATGCTAACATTGCTGCATAATTTCAATGTACTAAAATGTCAACAAATGGAATTTGAAGAACATAACAGATACTATGAATCCTAAAGCTCTTGACATTAGAATGGTTGATAATCTGACCCAGTCAAATGAGAGATACAACAAGTTACAATGTACGCAAATGTCAACAAATGATGAAGAACATAATGGATACAAGGTCTCTTTGATCCATGAAGAATACAGTACTCGAACATGGAAACCGATATTATGAAACCTAAACCTCTTGACATTAGACAGATTGATAAGCTAGCTCAATGAATAGAAACATACAACAAGTTTCAAGTCTTGTTTAATTGGACCTATGCATTTAAGATACTAAACTTTACACAAACTCAAAAGGACATCCTCATGAAAGAAGCATGAATAAAATACAAAGGACCAAATATATTTGTGAATGAGAGTGTTTGTTTACCTTCGCCATTAAAGAGTACGAGTCCAATCACCATCAACACTGGATGAACCTGCAAACAAGATAATTGACATCATCAGATACATCTCTGGATTAGAACATCAGCACATTCCAAATATAAGCATCAGATCATGGCTTGTGATCACAAAGAAAATCATAATCGAAATATCAATTTCAGAACACACAATCAAGATATATGAGTTTCAGACGCAGCAACAAGAGCATTTGCCCAATCCAATTCCAACTTCGACTAAAAGATCTAAATCATTCACTAAGAAACCAATCTTAATTTAACAAAAAAAAACCGATAAAAAGAGATCTTTTACATTAAAGATGTGATCTTTGTTATCGGAAGAAAGACTTAAGCCTCCTCTGTAGTGAACAGTCCAAGTCAGAACCAAAGCTGCAATGATGAAACCCAAAACTCTGACAACCAGGAAGATTGGGAATCCACCCAAAACCGGAACAGCCATGTTATACCCAGAAATGAGATTCAATTATGATTATACGGCAGTCAAAAGCAGGATGAATTAGGGTTAAACACTGACTCGGTTTTTAGATCGCCAATGGAGGTCAACCAGAGTGATATTTGCCACAAATCCTTTTTGTCAACGATGCTTTGATAGCTTACTTAATGGAAGTATTTAAACTAATCACCCATTATAAAAATATAATGACTTTCATATATTTCATATCAATTCATAATTATTCAACAATTCTTAAATTCTTAAAATAACATATTTTTAAATGTATAAATCAAATTATAATAACGAAAATATCATCAATAAAAAATAACATATTAACGTATTTTTATGACTAAGTCGGCCACACAAAATTTTTTTAGCTTGATAGAATTTGGTAGAAATTGTAGAACTAAAAGTTAATTTAACTATTTTTTGTCAACTTGAGATTTGTATATAAAGACGAGAAAAAATATCCAAAGTACAGAGAAACTGAAAATACAAATTTATGCTCTAAAACTATAGGTTAGAAAATCAGCTTGATGATACAGAGAACGAGGAATAACCTGAAGAGAAGGACAAGTGAACAGACACTTCAACTTCAAAAATTTCTTCTAGGTAAGGGAAAAAGATATATCATTCTTCTGGATTAGTAAGCATCTTCAAAACATCGGAACAGTCTGTCACTAGATTAACCTCCAAAACATCGAGAGAAAAATAGACACTACATTGCCAATAAGACCACTTCAATATGTGCTTGTAACGGTGATAAACTTCTCAGAATTGACCTAGCTCTATGAAAGGCACCCTTCACCAAATCTGAGAAACATAACCAACCAATACCAAAAGATATATCTGACGCATGCCAAACTCCATCCACAAAACATTTATAGCCAATAAAAACCGGATTTATTTGATTTTAACAGTTTGTTTGATTTTTAGAGACTAGTGTGGTAGAATTAGCAACGGAAAGAGATTAAAAAAATAGAGTGATATTTCTGTAATATAAATGACAATATATTTTATTAAAGATATTTCCTATTTTTCCTTTTTTGTCAATATTAGGACACAATAAGCTGACCTAATAACCAAATATTTATATGATATAGATAGCATGATTAGATCTCTGGATATGCAAGTGCGTCTCCATGTAGTGGCTAAGACCATCTACATCAAAGGTTCATGAGGGGTTCTTGGCTCAAGTTCCAAGAAAATTTTAATTAAAAAAAAATGTGAACAGCGAAGAGTCGGGTTCGCCAGAGAGAGCCTGCAAGAACCGGGTTCGCCATGTGGCGAATCCTGATTGGTTCGTTTTTTCAATTTTTTTTGTTTTAAGAACCCCTAGGAAGTTCAATAATGTGGATGCTCTAAAGGCCATTTACTTCCTATCTCTCATATTTTTTAAAATAATTTGAAATATTTGAATAGTTGGTAGATAATGTGAATTATTTGATTTCCTCTATTTTATTTATTTACATAAGAGATGTTAATATACCTTACTCTTTCTTATTTGATTGCTATAAACTTATTCACACTCATTCTTTGTTTTTTCAAGAAACAAAAATGGTAAATGTCATCTTCTTTTTTTCTTTGAATATTGGAAATGTCCTTGGAAATACTCACTTGTAAGAATTTTATAAGTAGTGAAGCTAAATAATTAATTTTGATCTTAAATTTTTTAGAAATCTTTTGTCATATGTCATGTGTTTGGCGGAGTTAGAGCCACTCCAATGGAGTCTCTTATAAGGGTTCTTAGTAATTAATCAAGATTAATTAAATCAAAAACATATTTTAACAAGAAGAACTGGTTCTTAAATAAGAGTTTTAAGAACCGGTTCTTAAATAAGCGAGGTACTGCTTCGATGCTTACTCGTGGTGAAGTTCGTGGTAGGATTGCTTCTGCTAACAGATTCGATCGTGACACAAGGAGGCGGTGGAAGAAGTGAAGCCATCACCACCAATCGTTTAAGGTATGGATTCTTTCATCTTTCTCTCTAAAAATGTAAAAATCACGATCTCGTTTTTTGAGAGCAGATTGAAAGGTTTGTGGAAAAATTACTCTGCAATGGCGGCTGGATTCTTTCAAGCAAAGATGTCAATGTTATCCTCCGCCTTGGCGCGCTCATACCCAATTCACTTTCGCAAAATGCTAATGGCCTTAGATTTTCCAATTGCAATGCAACAAAACCATTTTCCCAACATTCGACATTCTCATGTTGCTACTTTCAGTTCGTCGCTTTCGCATTCACGAAATTTTCCAATTTCAGGTCAAATGTGTGAATTTCTGTTCTCGAACGTCATTAGGGTTATGTACTTAAAGTTCCGTCTTTTCTTCGTTTACAAGATTAGAGGATGTTTTTGTTGGTTATCTATTTGGGAAGGAAAAATCAACAGAAGTAGCTCATGTGTGAGTACTTCAAATCCAGAAACTTGAATTTAATTTGTTTCATATGCCATCGCATCTAAAGCTTTCAGATTTTATGTATCTCAGTAGCTTAAAGAAATTGAAGCTTTAGATCTTAGAGTTATGGATGTTGTTGATGCTTTAATGTACAAAGAGAAAGATATTGATGCTTTAATGCATCTAATTTGGCGGCTGAGTCTGCTCCTTCCACTCCTAGTCCTTCTTCGGGTATTGTAACTGATGCTACTTCAGGTTTGATTTTAATATTTGCTTTTGTACACGTTGAGATAACAATGCCAATCAAGTCTATCGTTTTAGAGGATCTGCATATGTGTTAAGCGTGAGTTGTTGTGATGCTCTGAATTGGGACTAGATACGTTCTTAGTGTTTGGTTTCTCTTAATGGCTTTTTCATTTGCATCCTGCAGTTTACTTTCAGCAAAGCCTAACCTAGAGCCACTGAATTAATCTCTCTTATTTGGTGTGATTAATCTGATAATGTTTCAAGTCTTCAATTGCATTCAAACAATATGGTAGATGCAGAAAGAAGTGATTTTTAAGTATTAACTGAACATTGTGGTTAAGAAGCATTAGCTGGAAACTTTCTATGCACTTGAGGATTTGATCTAATCACAATGTTTTTTCTTTCTTTCTTTGCAATGCACAAAGAGTTAAGGATGAGGTACAGAGAAGGAAGAATCAGTATATGTCAAATTGAATGCATGATGTAACGATGATGTTTGCGGCCTTGTAGTATATTTGTGGTTCGGATTCGATTTCCACTCAGAATTTGAAGACTTGGTAGGATTCTCACTTTCAGATAAAGTACGCACAAGTTCTGGAATGTTTATGTCCAAAAAACAGGTGACTAACTTGTTGGAATCCATTGAAAATTTGTTGGCCTATCATAAGAAGTGGTGGTTTGTGTATCTAGATTGATTTTATATTGAACATTTGTGTTTCATTAGTTGAAAATTTACCATTGGAACTTTGTGTTTTCTTTTTTGAAATTTCTTAAAAAACTTTGTGTGTGGATCTACTATTGGAGCCCCACAAAACTTAAGAACCTCGTTAGAGGTTCTTAAGTGATTAATTGTAATACAAAAATGTTAAGAATCTCATTTAGGGTTCTTATGGAATGAAGTTGGTCCAAAATCACTCACCCTTAAGACTAACCCTTGCTCAACACTTTGACTAATTATGTATAAAATAATTATTTAGTCAACATTTGATTTTTTTTACAAAAATACCATTGAAAAAAATTATTGTTCATCTTCACATTAAATAATACTATTTAAAAAACTTATATTTTCCTTTTTATTTTGTATTATATCGCGTTCTACTTTTACATGTAATTATAAGCATATGTAAGTTATAGAATAAAGGCAGCTGTCACCATTAAAAAATTATAATTTTATTTTATTAAGTACAATTTTATTTATTGACAAAAAAAAAGTACATTTTTATTTAATATAAATGATGCTATCACTGAAAAAAATAAAAATTGCCCTGACTTTCTAAAGCCAAAACTCATTTTCTTAAAATGTTTCTTTTTTACAAATAACCCATTTATTATATATCCAAAATTTAAACTAAAATTAATTAAATCAACAAATCCGTAAAAAATTCAATATGTTTGCGAACATAATATCTAATAAGTAATTTTTGTATAGTATTTTATTGTTCAAATTTGTTAATTGCTATGTTTGTATAATTTTTAAAAAATTAGTCTACAAACTAGCATAAAAAAATATTTGATTAATTGAATAACCAGAGACATCGATCTATGGGACTGTATTTGTACACAAACTCAAACAACCGAAATTAATATACTAAAATATTCTTTTGTAAAATAAAAAATAGCTTTGTGTATTTTAGCATAAAACCTTTTTTGTGAAAAGACAAAAATTGCATTGGTTATTAATTGATTAAATTATTTACATAAACGTCTTTATGTTTTTGGTTAAACTGTTTTTCTTTAGATAAAGCCGTTGACGTGGATACCAGTTTTTAAGTGATTTGGTTTTTGTTAACTGACTTAGTTTCTAAGTAAATTTCCTTCTGTTTTTTTATTGAAAACAATTTGATTTAATATGTTTCAAATAGTTCAAAAGTAAGTTGTCAAGTTGGTTTGACTATGCAGTCATCATGCCTATATTAGGTAGGAATTTGGTTATTGGGCCGGCCAATTGTGGTCCAATATAATCTGTCATTGACAAAAAAAAAGAGTTAGTTTGACTCTGATTTAACTTGGTATTAGATAGTGAATACAAAATTTATCCAATTCTAATTGAAAAATTTTGGTAATAAATCGAGTCTTGTTAATCTATTTATTGTTGAGAAAAATATGTTTCGAACGAAAAAATAATCAAAAAGTTTCAATCGTTAAATGAGTGAATTGTATTTTGTAAGAATTTATAAAGTTTTTTTTTTGGTTTAAGAATTTATTAAAAATTTTATAAAGTATTATTGTGTTATATATTATTTTTCCCAAGAGAATAAATTTTTTAGATCCTGTTGCTTGATCTTTAGGGCATCCACATCAAAAAACCCTATTGGAGGATCCTTTGATGTGGATGGTCTTATAGTTTTATTTTTGTCCATCAATATTTTTTTGTGATGCGTGGCGAAAATCAATATTTAGAATTTCCGAAATCTCTGAATAAAATTGTATAACATCACTCTCCATTGAATCACTATATTTTGTATAGTCTTATTATATATAGGGTGATCTTCAAATTTGTTTATGTGAATTACCTACTAGTTGGGAATTGTAATTAACTAGTTAATTATTAATAATATATAGTTATTAGATTAGATAAATGTAGTTGTAGATTACTAATTTTCTTTAAAAGTTAATAGATGTCAAGAAAAAATCTAGTTGGTTTGTCTATATTTTAACTAGCCAATTGATAAGTTTGATTTTCATAATATTCTAATTATAAAATTTTGGTTATAAATTAGGTCTAAGAACCAAATGTGTCGGGAGAGTCAACTTTCTGATTTTCGAATTGAAAAAAAATAATTTCAAATTGGATATTATCGATCTAATGAGTATTTTCTGATAAGAAAACTAATAAATTAGACGGAGGGAATTTTTTTCAAAAAAAATATTATATATTACATATTATTTTATTCAAAAATGACCGTAGATTTTTTTTTTGTCACAAATCTAACATTTTTTACTTGCAACCTTTGCTAAAAATTTTGTTAGGTATGGTAAATTAGTTTGGATACTTGCAAACGAGTTATTAAAAAGTGGAGACTAAATTTCAAAACTAACTTGGTTGTTTTTTCAGCATTTATGTATATGTTAATGACGTAATGTTACAATTTTAATTTAAATCAAGAAGCACAGTTTTAAAATGGGCCGATTTTCACGGCGATTATGCAAATTCCACGGCTGAAACAGTTTTAACAAAATTTTGGCAAAATTACATTAAAAAATACTATAGAACACGTATGCAATTTTCAATTGGAGTCTATGAGTTGATATAATTTTGAAGTCTTGAGACACTATTATTAATTTATCTTCTTCAGGTTTTCTTAACCCTAATTAGCTCTTGACGATTTAGATATCACTACATATGCGTTTCTGCTCCAAAGGTCTCCAAAATGCAGTTTTTATCACTACATATCATAACAGGAGGTACACAATCCTTGTCCTTTTACTCTTCTTTGTCTTCTTGATTTCATTTTCTTTTTGATTTGATTTTGTAGTGGCCAACATCTAATTGAGTTCCTGATGCTAAAATGGAGCCTACAAGTAAGTTTCAGGTTCATGGTGGAGCTTATGAAGAGAGGTATATAGCTTCACAAGACAATGGCAAATCTCTTTAAAGATTTCAAAAGGAATTAAATCTAGAAAGAATTGCTCAAGCAAAAGTATAGTGTAATTACTAGAATAGTTTTTGTCAAAAAAAAAAGAAAGCGTTAAGAGTGTAATTACGATTACACCCTTGAAACAAAAAACTGATATTTCTTCTTCTTCAATTTTCTTTTTCTCTCGATAGTTTCAAAAAATAAAAAGAAAGAAACATATAGTGTAAAACGTCGTCGTTAACTTCTCTTTATTTTCTTCCTCGTCTTACTCAACGTGTTCTTTGCTGTATTTCATACTCGTTGTCTTCTTCTTCATCTTGTTCTTCGTACTCGTCGTCTTCATTGTCGTGTTGTTTATTTATCAAAGGTAAGTTTCTTCTTTTCTTTGTCCTCTTCTCCTCTTCGGCTTTTTCTTTTTTTCGTGAGGGCATTTGGGTTTAGGGTTGACGTAGACATTGGGTTTCTCAATTTTGCGAGATTTGGATTTCTCAATTTTGCGACATTTGGGTTTTTTTTCTTCACTAACTTATTCTGTGTCTAGTAGATTTCTTCCCCAGTCTGAGTCAATGTGATATAGTTCGTAATTAGTTGTGAGGGTAAGGGTGAAGAAGCGATATGATTAGTGTAGTACAGTTAGTATGACGTTTGGTAGAGTCAGGTCGTAGGGGGGGTATAGTTGGATTCCGTGTAGTAGAGTTAGGTTGTCGTTTAGTAGAGTTAGATTATCGTGTGGTAGAGTTATCTTGTAGTGTAGTAGAGTTAGTCTAACGTGTGGTAGAGTTAGATTATAGTGTGGTAGAGTTGGTTTGTAGTGCAATAGAGTTAGGTTGTAGTGTGTGGTAGAGTTGGACTGTAGTTTGGTAGAGTTGGTTGTTGTGTGGTAGAGTTAGTTTGGTTTGGTCGAGTTGTATTCCGTTTAGTAGAGTTAGTCCTCCGTTTGATAGAGTTGGACAGTAGTTTGGTCGAGTTGGATCACGTTTAGTAGAGTTAGTCATCTGTTTAGTAGAGTTAATCTGACGTTTGGTAGAGTTGGTTGTTGTGTGGTAGAGTTAGTTTTAGTTTGGTCGAGTTGGATTCCGTTTAGTAAAGTTAATCCTCCGTCTGGTAGAGTTAGGCTTGTTGTGTGGTAGAGTTAGTTTGGTTTGGTCGAGTTGGACTGTAGTGTGGTAGAGGTAGGTTGTAATGTGTTAGAGTTAGTCTGACGTTTGGTAGAGTTGATTTGGTCTTACAGTCCGTTCTTCTTACAGGTATCCCTTTCCAAGGTTGTTTCCATTGTCAAGCGGATTCATAAGAATGTTATTCATTCTCGGAGTGTCTATGATCCTTTTGGTCCGATTTCAAAATTAAAAGTACTTCGGTTACACGATTATGTGCAGCATCAATTGTAAGTACCTACTTTAATGTGATGTGTGTAACATACAAATTCGTCGATTATGTACAATTGTGATAAATTTTGTAGAGAACTTACTATCGACGGGAACCCCAGTCCAAATGCGGATTTCTTCCTTCGTTTGATATGCCCGAAAGAGAAGTGGCATGTCCCTCGTTATGGCTGGCTTCACGATTGCGTAAGTTAAAGTGTATTATGACGTAATTTATTGTAGTAGAGTTAGATTTGAGCACTAATACAGTAAAGTTTTTACAGCATATTGCCTGCGGGATGAATCTCCTTCGGCAAAGATCCTTGCAAACTCCAAGCCCATACAAGAGTAATCGGCTAGCTTTCATGGAACCACTGTTTTGTGGTTTTTGGTGCTACATGTACAAAATGGATTACCTGGGAAATGAAGATACTTTTCTGTGGCTTGGTGGGTTTAAAGATGGGTTCGACGGCACTGCACCCCCATTCAGTGCCAGTAGGAAGCAGTGGATGAGAGACGTGGACACTATCTACATCGCTCATAATATTGAAAACATCCACTGGGTGGTCGTCGAAGTTAATCTCAACGAAAAGAAGATTTGCATTTTCGATCCTGACCCATCTTGCACTCCCGCTGTTGTAGTGGTAGAGTCATGCAAGTAAGTTACTCAAATTCAGTATAGTAGAGTTCATATGGTAGAGTTTAATTACTCAAATGACGTTTGGTATAGTTGAATTATAGTTTGGTAGAGTTGGATTGCATATGGTAGAGTTGAAATATATGGGGGTAGAGTTAGGTTGTCGTGTGAAAGAGTTGGTGTGGGGTTTGGTAGAGTTAGGTTGTAGTGTGGTAGAGTATATTTACATTTGTAGTAAAGTTCATTTTTATGGTTCTCATTTTTTGTAGGGCATATGCCGTGATGATTTCGAAGATGATCAAGGTTTTTTCACCCAAGAAGATGCGACCACACATTAGCACGGCTCAATATAAGATTGTGCGTGTGAGTAAGGGCGTACCACGTAATAAACACTCAGGCGACTGTGGCGTGTATGTCACCTTCTTTCGGCTGAAATACACCATTGATTTCAAATAAGAACTTCCTATAGAATCAGAAATTTCTTCTAGTGATCAACAATCTGCACTCGAGTGTGATAAAAACCTTCTCATCAGAGCAACCCAAGACCTCCAGCTAGATTGGTAGATTTGTTTAGTCTGTGTATAGTCCTAGTCTAGTATATAATGCCGGTAATGTGGAAGCTACATACCGATGAACTCTACCAAACGAAAGACCATACGTGGTATAGCTCTACCACATAATAAATAACTCTACCAAACACAGTGTTAACTCTACCAAATAATACAGTCTAGCTCTACCACGAAATAAATAACTCTACCAAAACTTTATCACATAATACAGTATAGCTCTACCACGAAATAAATAACTCTACAAAACTCAGTGTTAACTCTACCACATAATATAGTCTAGCTCTACCACTGAATAAATAACTCTACCAAACACAGTGTTAACTCTACCACATAATATGGTCTAGCTCTACCAGGGAATAAATAATCCTACAAAACACAGTGTTAACTCTACTAAATAATTTCAAATCTTCTACAAGGGTTAACTCTACTATTCAAGAATGAATGCTTTGACTACATGTCCGGACATTGTGACCATGTTGCTTACATTTAGAACAAGCTGAAACTTTTCTTGGACGTGTTTCGGGTTGGGAACACTCGAACCAGCTCTTTATCCGCAATTTCCTTGGCCTCCCTGGTTGTTGACGCACGTGTGGTGGATTACACAGCTTACGACTCACATCCAACGGAACGGGAAGTGAAAAATCTCTTGGAAAGATACTACCAGAGTATGCGTTGTATAGGAAGGTCGTGTGAAAGTATGGATGAGTAAGTTCAATTGTCGGCCTTCCACAAGCCTCAGCAACGGAAATGGCATGCACACAAGGAATTTTTTCGACGTCATACCTCTTGCAGGAACACGCCTTCTCAGTCAAGTTGACTAAATGAGAAGTTTCAGATCGCGTAACAACAGCCTGGTGTTCCTCTATGTCCTGCACGTTGTACTGTCTAGCTTCATCGATCCTTTTCTAACATTTAACAAATATAATGTTAACTCTACTAAAGGCAGTGTTAACTCTGCAGCAAATGAACTAATTCTACTAAAGGTCGAGGTAACTCTACTATGAAGGGACTAACTCTACTAAGGGTAGTGTTAACTCTACTTTGAAGTGACTAACTTTACTAAGAGCAATGTTAACTCTACCACGGAGAGATAATGAGAGTGCAAACTCTACTTTTAGGAGCTTTACAACAAATGTTGTTAGAACAGTTGACGTGAGAGTGGCCTTCGTCTTCTGCTTCGCGAACCAATGTGTTAACATCGACCTAATTACATCTATAAGCTAAACAATGGGAAAAGGTCTTGCCTCTGATAACGCATGATTTATTGATTCTGCAATGTTCGACATAGTGAAATTGTATCTGTTTCCAGGAAAGTAAACTCGACTCCACAACTGGACGTCAACTTTTATCAAGTAGGCATGAAGCTTTGGATTTAACGCCTGAATCTGAGCAAGTATAGCGTTGAATTCATCGACCCTAAAAGCGGTGGCAGCTTTCTTGAACAACTTAAATGGCTCGCCACCTCTAAATTTCGACAAAATGTTCTTACGTAGGTGGTAGGTGCAAATACCCCGAGAAGAAAGTGGATACACAATCTTTATGGCTTTAGCAATGGATTTGTGTCTATATGATATGATGGCAAGTTCTCTGTCATCAAGGATCACACGGTTGAGCTGTCTAAAAAACCATTCCCAAGATTCGTCATTCTCGGTATCAACCACACCAAAAGCCATAGGAAATATGTTGAAGTTACCATCTTGCATGGTAGCAGCTAGTAGAGTACCTTTATACTTTCCTAGCAAAAATGTACCATCGACAACAACAACCTTCCTCATGTAAGGAAACCCCCTAATACTTGCATCGAAGGCGATGAAAAGAAACTTAAACATGTCTTGCCTGTCAACTTCAAGCTTTATTAGAGTTACAGGATTCACTCTTCTAATAGCAAACAAGTACGACGGAAGTTCTTCATAACTACTTTCCGAACTGCCGGTAACTAGGGCTCGTGCTTGGCTTAGAGTACGGTGTGTTTTGCAGTACTTCGTCTGCATAAACGTCAGATTTAAATGTCACACTAACTCTACCATATGTCAGACTAACTCTACTACACTACAAGCCAGCTCTACCAAACATCAAAACTGCAATCTAACTCTACCACACACTAAAACCTAACTCTACCGAAAACGACAAACTAACTCTACTACACATAATCCACCTCTACCACACTGTTATCTAATTCTACCACATTGTCAGACCAACTCTACTTAAACGTCAGGACTGCAATCTAACTCTACTACACTGCAAGCCAACTCTACCAAACGCCAAAACTGCAATCTAACTCTACCACACACTACAACCTAACTATACCAAACGACAGACTAACTCTACTACACATAATCCAACTCTACCATACTGTTATCTAACTTTACCACACTGTCAGACCAACTCTACTAAAATGTCAGCACTGCAATCTAACTCTACTACGAAGATTAGCTCTACCATGGCGTAAAATTACGTTTGTACCATTAGACCGAATCGCTTTCTCATTGAATCAGAAACGTGTTGAGGAAGAACAGATGGCCCAATTCCACCTACGAATTCCAAGTCTAACCTTCCTAAGACTTTCGTTGACGCTTGTCGTACATGACCTGATCTCTCTGTAACAGAACAACTATGTTCGCCCCTATATTTCCGGACAAAGAAACATCCACCTTTGTCGACAGGTGAAGCTCGCACTCTCCACTGACAGTTTTGTACCCAACATTTCACATGCAACACTGTCTTCGATGAAGCAACAACATCGAAGTCAAACCTCTATAAGATAGAAAGTATTATTAGCCTGATCATGAGTTCTTTTTTAATATCGTTGCTCAACAACCAATGCGAGTGCTGACATTTCTATGTCTAACTACTCAGCATTCAAATCCAACCTCATTGCTTTCTCCGACATGTTTTTCATCTCTTCTTCCTTCGATTTTCTACAAACACTGATATAATCTTCATCATCCGAGCTTGCGCCATACATATCATCACAACAGTCGAATCTGAATTCCACATCCTCGTCCTCAGCATGTTCACTTTCATGTTTCACATATCTGGTATACGCTCATTGTTTGGTCCACCTATACTAATAAACTCTACTACACCTAGGGTCAACTCTATTGTACGAGGCATCATTGTTCTCCAACTTACATTGGAATATCTTGTCACCGTTTCTCCAACTACACTGACTTTTTTTAGGGTAACTCAATGAAACACGAGATCTAGTGGTAATTTCGACACATAGACGCATTGCTTCTTTACAAAATTGTGAAACAAACACTTGAAATTGTCTATCGTTCCTTACAATTACAGGGGGAATATCTTCTGGTAGTGAATGAATGACTACATTTGGCATGTAGCTTAGTTTTAGCTCATGACAATGTTCATCCAAACCAAAATCGGCATAAACCATCTCCAGAAATTCATCGAGCCTTAAATCTTCGACAATGCCTATGATCTGACACCCGTACGACTGGTCCACCGAAAATATCCATTGATATTCATTAAAACTCCAAATCCCACAAACAAAAATGATCTTATCCATAGATCCAAACATAAACAGAAAAAGCAAAGGAGCTTAGAAGAAGTAAATGAGCTTCGAGAAAGCTACAATGGCGTCAATTATGGAGGAATCAGTTGGATGCGCGGCAGATGAGCTAATAACTGAGAGGTAAATACGTAATTTTAGCTCTACTACGAAAGTAGGCTATGTTTTCAAAATCAACTCTACCATACTGCACTATGTTCGTGTGGTAGAGTTGATTAGATCGCAAACATCAACTCTATTAGCTGAAAATCTAATTCTACCAAGCACACTTCACTTCTATCACGCTGGAAATGTAACTCTACTACACAAAAAATTTCATTAATGTCAACTCTACTAAGCATACTTGAACTCTACTACGGTGGAACTCTAACTCTACCATATTGCACTCTGTCCGTGTGGTAGAGTTGATTAGAGCACAAAAAACAACTCTATTACGCTGGAAATCTAACTCTACCAAGCATACTTCAACTCTACTATGCTGCAAATATAACTCTACTATACTGCACTCTGTTCGTGTGGTAGAGTTGATCGCTTACGTGGTAGATTTCATTAATGACATTTTCGTAATTACATTTTTTTCCCTCATTAGGAAATGGCAAAATAATATATATTAAATTTTAAAAAAACTATTCTAGTAATTTACAAACATTTGATCTATTTCAATAATTACCACTTAATTCCGCTATAATCTAACAAATCACCCTTAAATCTATTTATCTTAGTTATCTGAAATATTTTAGTTGGGAGAGTAAAATCTTATTATTGTAAATACTACATGTATATTTAAATTCAATTGGTTTAATTAATGTTTCATTCCTTTTTTTTATTTGTATAAAGTATGCACAAACTCACTAATCCTGAAAAAGCCATCGTTTACATCTTTCATGTATTCAAAATGTCTCCATTCAATCTTCATAAACTTTGAGATTACATAATCTAGTACCTCTATAGGAAGAGTAATATTGTTTTGATAGTGTTTTTTGGAATTTATCTTATGGTTTTAATTGAAGTTTAAGAAGAGCTATTTTAATTTGCTCTTCTATCAAACCAACAAGTGCTATTTGAAGTTTTACATTATGGTGATAAAAGATGTTTTGGATACTCTTATAGTCCAAGTCTCAATGTCATTGGTTCCATAGAGAGCAAAATCAAATAGCAAGTTATTATTGCCTTAATCAAATTATAAATAAACTACAAAATTATTTTACTCGAATCATTTTGCCATCATTAATTCAAACTACCAATGAGTATTAAAACAATAATACACATAATCAAGTATCTTTTGCAATTTAAAAACCAAATTTCTTACCATTATTGTAATCAGCATCATAACTACACTTCAATATATAACTAATTTCAAAAAACTAAATGTACAACTTTTCTATTTAATTATGTTTTCTAACTTATATATAAAATGAGACATACTATGTATAATATCACATAAATAGTTTCTAAAATATCTTTTTGAAATATGAATTCTGCTTTACTAACGATCGTCATTTTATTCTTTTATTTTTGATAAATTTAGAATTGTGTTCTCAGTGTCATTATTATACACTTTTAAATTTATTTTAAATTAAATTAAATACCTATAATCCTCAATGAATTATGGATATTTTCTATATTTTTATATTTAATGGACACTTTAAAAATTCTTATCAGTAAATGAATTATTTTAAATAATATTATAATCCTAAAATTATTTGGAAAAGAACAATTGTTCTCATTCGCTATTTAAATTTTTAAGGAAAAATATTTTTCAAAAAACAATAATTCTTATATATGCAATTTTAGGTCATCCTCTCAATATTTGTTTGTTTGTAATAAATGTAATTTACAACGTCAAACTCATACTTTTAAAATATACATAATACGTTATAACTTTTCAATATTTTGTATATCTAATATGGTCACATGTATTGCAAAAAAATATTCTGGTTTTTCTGTATTGTGACTTATTATTTCCTCATTAAAACAAATATTTTAAAAAACTTTATTTTCACTTGACGGGAATAATATGAACTATTGTTGTTTCTATTTTGTTGTAACTGATTTTGAAGATTTGATAACTTCTCTATATATATTTTAATCTTTTATTATTTAAATAATTTAATTTTAAAAGTTACAAGTTCTCATTTTGTTAGAAGTTAAATTAGAAAAAACATCATTCTTCTATTGCTATTTTTTTATTATATTTTACATAAATAAAAATATGTCTTTTATTATTGTACCCTTTCATTATAAATTTTATTTTTATATTAATTTATTATATTTATATTACTTCTCATTCTTGGAAACTATATTTGAAAAATATCATTTGTATGGTTGTGTTTTTCATTGTAATTGTACATGAATTGAAGTATTTATTTTACTAGTGTGTCTTTTCATTATAACTTCTCTTTTGCATATTAATTTATTATCTTTTAAATTATAATTTCTCATTTTTGGAAATTACATTTGAAAGAGTTACTTTTTATGTGGTTGTGTTTTTTATTGTAACTGTACATGAATTGAAAGATGTATTATATTATTGTGTCTTTTCATTGTAATTTCTCTTTTGTATATTATTTGATTATATGGTTGTTTGATTATTTTATTACTAATCTTATCAACTATATCTTGATTAAATTGTTCTTTTGTTCCTATTTTCTGCATATAATTTTGAGATCTCTGAATTATAAAGCTAATCATTTTCTAATATTTTTAAGAGACGACTTATATATTAGTACTTTAGTTTTGTATCCAATATTATAAGTTATTATATGTTATCTAGTTGATAAAAAATCATTTATATCTTGATTTCTAGTATTATTTTTATTTCTTAGTTTTATAAAAGTCTAAACTATTGATTTTTTTTTGTTGGTATTAAATTATAACTATAAAACATATATCAATGGAAGAAAATAAAATATGTTGATATTTTTTTTAAAAAATTTAAATCTATCAAACTGAAAATTTATAATCATCATTTCAGTTTATCAAATCTATCAAATATATCCTGCTCAATATCATTTCTAGCTTAGCTTTTAAAAATTGTTTGAGGACGAGTTATTATTCAAAGAGTTGGTCAAAACTTTATCGAAAGTCTACTGAAGTCATTTCATTTAAAGAGTACGTAAACCATTTTGCCTTTGACAAAGAAAAACAAGAAGGATGTCATTTGTTAACTATATGCAACAGTTTGCTCTTATCTCTTTCAGGTATATCTAAATCTTACAAAATTTACTTAAATGTTTTTATTAATTAAGTATCTGCTTATGTGGCTGGGCCTTCAATGAAATACCTTCTTACACATGTTCTGTATAAGACTTCAAGGTTTCCAGCTTTACATAACCTTTCATGGAAGTTATTGAAGAGGTGTTTAGTTCTGTTATTTTTCTTACTATCAATGGGAAATCAATGATTTCATGAACGAATACTACCCGCAAAGGAGTGTTAGAGCATGAGTAATGGCAAAACTCTTAGGGGTCTCTTGTGGCGAATCCGGATTGGTCCCTTTTTTAATTTTTTTCTTTTTTGGCAAGAGACCCCCGAGAGTTTTACCATTACTCATGGTCTTATGGCTTATAGGAAATGTTTCTCTTGACTTCGTTTTCTAGTAGTAATGACTCAAAGGTCCAAATCTTTTTGCTGTGTAGCATAATCTTCTCTGAGTCAAAATTATTAGCTACTTAAACATGTTCATAAACAATAATTAGATCACATGAGAGCTTCCACAAAAGAAAACCTTTTTGCCGAGACATAAGGTTCACTATGTGTGAGAAAATATACTTTAGCTCACAAAAAAAAAAATTCCCTCTTTTATTTCAAAATCTAGATGTTATATCACAAATATTAAAAGATATATTTATTATTTTCTGAAAATAAAAAACTTAAAATATTCTATATTGTGAATAGAAAGTAGCTTTGAGAACAAATCAAATATCCGAAATTTTTGTAATACTTGAATCTAAACCGTCGGATCCGTGTTATAACTATCTAAATCTGGATTCGAGTACTATGGATATTCAGAACTCAATATCTTCTAAAAATATATATCATATTTGAATATATATATATATATATATATTTATAGTATTAAAATATAAAAAATTAAAAATATCAAATATAATAATTTTCTATAATTTATATTAACACATCATTAAAAGTTTAGAATAATTTTTTTGTAGGTTGAATTCTAACATTAACACCTACAATATTATATAGTTCATGATCCAAAAATTTAAATTGAACCTACACACTTAGTTATTTAAAATTATATAATAAAAATAATACATATCATAAAAAATCATACACTAATTTTTTTAAATCAGATCAAATCCAAATATTTGGAATTAAAATTATCATTACCCAAATCTGGTTCTGTATCTATGAATCCATAATTTTTATTATGAAGATCCGAATTGTGTATCTTGGTTACTCAAAATTTTAGGACAGATCAAAAAATAATTATATATAAATGGCCCAAATCTACAAGAAAAGGGCTTTGAAATACCAAAAGAAATGGCGATTTAAAAATTCAAACCGAGCCCGGATCCAGGTAATGTGGGAGTATTTATTTAAATAAAATAAAATAGAAACAATGTTAATCTTCTAAAAAGTAGACGTTGAAGAGTCGAGTGTATTTTCTCAGAATTGAATCTCCGAGATCGGCCATGAAACGCAAGGACATGTTCATCAAGTTAGATTCGATCGATCAATCGTCTGTATTGAAGACTCACAAAGAAAAGCTTAAAAAGGTAGATCGTAACGAGGAAGATGAGAGAGACACAAACCCTAGTAAGTTAGATTCGCTCCCTCTTGATCTAAAGATGGAGATACTGATTAGATTACCTGGAAAGTCTCTTATGAATCTGAAATGGGTCTCAAAGATGTGGTCTTCCATCATCCGAAACCCAGAATTCACCAATTCCTTCTCCTCTATGTCCTCAACGACGCAATCGCGGTTTATAGTCGCTTTGAGTAATGATATATTCAACCCGCCTGAGCAGAAGCTTATCTTCTTCTTTTCCTTTTCACACGAGGGAGACGAACGAATCCTTTTCTTTGGTAGGCAATTTCGAGATGGCAATAGATTCAGCTAGCTTCTGTTCCCAATCAGCGTCTTGCACCTCTATCAATGGCTTTCTCTCTATTAATGCTAATGGTCGGCGAATGATATGTAACCCTACCTCGGAGCAATGCATTAAGTTACCTAATCACACCAGACTCATTGGATACGACCCCATTGATGATCACTACAAAGCATTATCCGTTCAACAGAACAAAGATTACTGTTCTTATCTCGGAAAGATTTCAACTCTGGGAATATATAAAGGTTGGAGGCATATAGAAGGTACCACTGCGCCTTATAGCCTGGTATCACAGGGAGAGGGGGTTGCCATCAATGGTTTTGTTTACTTTGGTGCTTATACCCCAAAGCTCTGTATGAACCAGTTATTGTGTGTCTTGATCTTAGGTCTGAGAAGCTAACTTTTATCAAAGCTCCTAATGATGTGGTGATGTCCGGTCCTGAATCGATATTCTTTGATTACAACGGGAAGCTAGCTTCCATTGTGAGAATCACTTATGCTCGGTTCGATTCTTTTGATCTATGGATACTAGAAGACCCCAAGAAACATGAGTGGACAAAGCAGACATGTAAGTTTCCCCTCTCTCTGTGGGACTATGTTGGGCATACCAAGTTGTCTTTTCCAGGCGTCAACAAGGCTGGTGAGATCATTATTGCCCCAAATATTTTGACAATAGATGTTCGACCCTTCTACATGTTTTACT
>JAKUCM010000887.1:0-12647 GCA_023374145.1 Lepidium sativum | reverse complement strand
TTAATTTGTGTAATTTCGCTTTAGCTGTCACAGTCAGTCAATTTATGATAATTTTACCACTAAACTTTTCAAAGTTTCGTAACTATTTGATAAAGCTATGATGAATATCATGGAGATTAGATTTTCATAAAAAAAGATATCCAAGATTTTGACCTTTTTACTTTTTACTGTCATTTTTACAAGACTGTAAAATCATGGATTTGTACAAAAATAATGATTTAATTTTCTTATAGAAAAATATCATATAGTACAAATCATGAGTTTTGGCTAAAAGGACAAAAAATTAACCTTTTTCAACTATTGATCAGTAAACACACAAAAACACACATAGTGAATTACAAAATCTACAAGAATCAAATCTTTGAGCTTTATTTGTGAAAAATCAAATCATGAATTTTGTAAATCCAAAACAAGAGAAAAGGCTTTTTAGATTTTGGATTTAGGGTTCCAATGTTTTAAGATTGTTCTTTAACTTCAATAGTTTCACATTTATAGTTACAATATAACATCAAAAAGTTCTGATTTTGATGCAAGAACCTCCCACTAAACTCATGTTTCCTTGTGGGGCTCCACAATTTTTGAGAAATAGTTAAATAGATTGATAGATAAAAAAATCATAATCATAGTTGAAGTGAAAGCTAAAACCAGAAATTCCGGTTAAGTTCTTGGGTGACAAAAATGTCAACATCAACAGAGACTGACATGTTATGATGAAGCAAAGAACGTGAAGAATGTTCAAAAAGAAAATGTTTGATTTTGTCAATTTCTTGAAATAGAAAAGACATTGTTTTGAGTCATGATTATGATTATTAACGTTAAATGAAAAAGGAACAAAAGAAAAAAAAGAGAACATTACAATGTACAATAGAGAAGATGAAGTTGTCGCTGAATCTTTTGTTCATGTCATTAATGTTCTTAACTACAAGCTTGGAGCTTTTTGGACCCTCCAATAGTTTATGATCATGACAAGAGAATAAATCAATATAGATGTCTTCATGTTTTCTCAACAATTCGATCAACAAACCCAAATCCATAATCAAACCCTTCCTACATCTATTCGGTCATGTGAGATAAATACGATTTTCTGAAGTCGAACTCAGGTTCACTTTATATTTTCATTGCTACTCAAGCAAAATTTGTGTAATAGTAATATGATAAAGACAAGAACTTAACAAGAAGTCACTTATACTAATGAATTTCTTCCAAAAACCATTGCTAAAGTTACTAAAATAGACACGAAAAATTGTCTAAAATTATGATAAAATAGACAATGATATGGCTCTCTTCGTCACGTTCTAAAGGAAGCAAGTAGAAATTGAATTAAGGGTAGTGAAGAAAAAAACAAAATGAATCCAAGCAAATCCTACAAAATGGCCAAGTTCTAATGGAAAAACTAAAAAGAGAGTAGGCCGGAGAAAAAACTAAGTAAAAATTGAACCAAGTCACACTGAAGAAGTATCAATGAGAACATCATTTAGTACATCATCTTCACCATTAGCCATAGCAAGAAGCTCTGCATCTCTCTCTTCCTCATTTGAGAAATCTCTTCTTTCGAATTTTGAATTAGCCGATATAAAGATCAGCTTTTGAGCTCGATCCACAGCTGTGCGTGATCTTCCATGAGAATGAACCCATCTCAAAACAGAGGAATTGCATTTGAAGCCACAAGAAGTAGCATGAAGGAAAATCAGTCTCACTGCAACTCTTCCCAATGACCTGTACTCACTTAGATAAGTTTCCCAAACAAGTCTACTACTTTGTGGATTAGCTATCTTCATCTTCCCTGAAACAGGATCTCTCTCTTTCATTTGAACCGCTCTTGCATAAACTGGATCAAGACCTTCTGTTCTCCATTTCATTAGCTCCATCATTGCTATATGTGCTTCATCTCTAGACACAAGCCTTGTTATTAACTTATCAACATCTTTCTCTTGCTCTGTGGACAAGCATTTGAATGGAGGAAGATACTTTCCACTACTGTCTCTTATCAAGTAGAGAGGATCAAGTATAAAAGCTGCGGCCCAAGCAGGATGATAACTCTTCTTAAATCTTCTCTCAACAATCTTCTCCACTAGACTCTCTTCAACTACATTGAACTTTGCATACCAATCTTTTATCTTAGCTCTTAGCTCGTCCCAAAGAGGTAAACATTGCCCCACCAAAGGCCTCTCTTCTTCTATTCTTCGAGCCATCTCTTTAACTAGCTTCAACAGCGAATAAACCGCCTCCACCTCGTTCCAAAACCCGACATCTGCAACCATTTCAACGACCTCTTTAGCCATGTGATCCTCCATTAGTACAGCTTTACAAGCGTCATCATGGACTACAAGCTGAATCGCTCTAGCGGAATAAAGCACATCTTCAAGGAGATTATACAATGGCTCGAACAAAGAACAATCCAAAGGCAAATGCAGCATACTAGTCTCTCCTTGCTCTTGTAACTGATACTTACAAACAGCATTCCGAATCTGCGTCGTGCTATTGACAAAAGTAACAAGCTTAGAGCAACTTTGAGAGACGGATTTGAACAAAGGAAGATCTTTAACAAAATCCTTTATCAAACTGTTGAATCCTTGAAACTGACAAGAGAGATTCACCATCCATTGATGTTGGTTCTCTAGATTCCTCAATGCTTTGTTCATAAACCTATCAGAAATAATCCCAACACATCTCTGAGGTGAATTTCCACAAATACCCCTCACCGTCTCCCACAAAACCTCCTCTGCATAGTTAGATGGCACAGCTCCATTAACGAACACAGCTCTTCTGTACAAACTCGTCCCATTAGGCAAATTCACAATCAAATTCACGAGATTCTCGCCAGAGTTTTTGAATTTCCATCCATCAGAAGCGAGCTGAAAGAACATAGCGTCATAGATTCTCGATTCAGTCTCTGCTCTTGAATCCTCGTACTTCAAATCCAATCTTCCAGTAACAAAATCTCTCCTTGAGATAATCGGTAACCCAACTTGCGTCAAAAAAGTTCTTAACTTTGGATGCTCAAGACCAGATAAGGAAACAGAGCCACAAGATTCAAACACCCAATCAGAGAGAGAATCTAACGCTGATTCTATCTGAACTTTGCTTAGATTCTGCGTCTGTGAAGTTTTAGGACTCTTAAGCTTCTTCACACTATCTTCAAGCATAGCTAATGGACCCAAATCGTCTTTTCCACCAGAAAGCATCAAATGTGGATGCTGAGTTACCGGAAACTGTCCACAGAATCTCGACGGATCAACAACAGTGAGAGGGGACACATGATAAGACCCTTGATGATGATGATGATGATTCAGAGCTTCCACGGCGGAAGAATTACGTTTCCGATTTGAAGAAGACGGAGGAGGAGGTGGTGGTGGAGGAGGAGAAGGAGAGATAGTACAGATGGGTTTAGGTAAAGAGTTGAAATTGGGACAAGTTCCACGTTTAAGATGCTCAGAAGCAGTTCGTGAAGGATTAGAAGCTGAGAAAATGGCGTCACATAAAGAACATCGAAGCTTAACAGCTTTAGGAAAACCAGTGTCGGTGTTATGAAGTAAGATTGGTTCAAGATGACTCCAATACCACGCGCCTTTACCTTTAACTGCTTTTGTTCTTACCATCATTAACCCTTCGTAACGCTTCTGTAACGCCTTTGTTGCTAGTTCTTCTGCTGATGGTAATGGCGGTTGTGGTGACTGCGACTGTGACTGCGTTTGCGTTTGTTGCTGTGTCGCTGACTTTACGTTTGTCGTCGTCGCCATTGTAAATGAACAAAATTGAACAAAACCCTCTCAACGAATTAAGCAGCTAAATTCGAAAGTTTCTTGGAATTGAACAGAAAGTTTCTTAAGAGTGGAAAATTTTCCTGAAAAAATGAATTTTTTTTCTCTGAGAAGGGTTTAAGTGGGAGTTATTGATTCTTATTTTTCCGGCCGAAAATACGCCGGCGGTCAGAGAATATCAGAGTTCAGGCGATTTCTCATGACAGAGACCAGAGAAAAAGTAAAGAAGGAAAACTTTCTCTGTTTTTCTTTCTTATTACTTTGAAAAAACGATCTTTTAGCTTCTTTCTCTGCTCTCACACTGATCGTTTTTTTTCTGAAGAGACTGAGAAATTTCGAAGGAAGAAGAAAGAAAGAGACAGTAGAAAGAGAAGAGAAAATAAGGAAGACAAAGAGTGAATCTCACGCGCTAAGTGAAGCGCGTGAAGTGAAAATCAGACATTGAATGGAACGTTTGATAGGAACAAGGTGAGACCAGAGTCCCACGTCGTACGAGAACGGAAACAAAGCATTGGTTGTTTCAGTTTCTCACTTCGCTCTTATTGGTACGTGTTTATCACGCGCTCCACAAAAGTCTTTTTTTAATATTATTATTATTTCGCACCTTTATACAAAAAAATCACTTTCTTCTAATTATTTTAAATTTTATGGTTTTTTTATGTCTCTTGTTTTCATAATTTTCTGTTTTTTTGAGTGAATCGTTGGGTTCTTGTATGGAAGAGATCTCCATCTGTTTCCACTTTTTATTAATTTTATAAAAAATGTATATTTTAATGTATAATATAATATTATTTTATACTATTCTATAGTATCAAGTATTCAACGTAAGCAAATTTGGTATCTTTTGATGGTATAATTCGTGTTATGAACTAACCACTCATATAATAAAAATATGATTACATCCAATTAACATTTTTTTTTTTTTCAACTAGCCGAATAGTTTTTAAATACCACTCCTATTATTACAGGTAGGAGGTTCGATCTATGGTTTACATATCTCCCAATTAACATTATTATGAGTAGGGGAAATCATTAAATGACATAAACAATTCTTAATTTTAGTACAAAATCATTAAATGAGTGAAAATGTTGATATATGAGTGAATAATTTTGGGTTAATTTAATTTTTAGAAAATGATAATATAAAAAAGATGAGGAAAATGCAAGTGGCATTTAACCTAGTGGCAGGTGGTATGTCCACAAGAGGCATGTGTACTTGCACACTCTGGGATCGAGTCCCGTCGCTTGCATTTACAAAAACTTGGCTAATGGATCGATTATTTGTACCCCAATGTTGACAAAAAAAATGAAGAAAATACAAAAAAAAGAAGAGTGGGGTTTCCAAATGTGTGATATTGGCTATGTGGGATAAAATCAGAAAGTGGGCATAAAAGGGCAACCTAGGAATTTAATTTGTTTTTATTGGGTCTGTGTCTGTGTAAGAGAGCAAGAGTTGTTGACCAAAAGTACACAATCACTTATTTATCTTCACTATTTTATTATTTTTTAACTTATTTTGGTGCAATGATATATTCATTTACTCTTACATTCCTATTATGTTTTTACTCGAAGTAGTATAATTGCATGTTACATAATAGGAAGATTAATCTTTTGAAAATAATTGTATTTTTAGTTATGTATAACTGTTAATTAAATTTGATTTTAAATAAAGTGTTTTATTTTATATTATAGATTGATTTTATCGATCTAATTAATAATAAAAACAGTAAATAGTTCTTAGCTTAGTGGCCGACAGTAAATCTACTTAAGGCAATTTATTTGCACAATCAGAGATCGAGTTCCTCTGTCTACATTATGTAGAAATTTGACTATTAGATCGACTAATTGTGGTCTAATATAATCTGACGTTAATAGATATTTTTAATAATGACAAAAACATTATATACAATCACAATTGTTTATGTCCAACTACTCATAATTGTCAGTTTTTTAATCAATTCTTACATGTGCTATTTAATTGATTATCATTAAGCAAAGCTAATTTTTAGTTTTGAAATGTTGTTTAATCCCATTTATCCATGTGCTATTTAGTAGATTCTCTTGAAAGTTCTTACTTTTTTTTTCTCTATTGAAATAGTTTGACATTTTTAACTGTTTTAACTGTATTGTGTGGTATTCACGAGTCTTAAGGTCGTTACAACACTCATTTCATGTTTTCTCTTTAGTTTTTTTTTTCATTTAATTACTATTAACCTTTATTTTGTGTGAAGTTATTTACTTTGCTTCTCTTTTTGGATTACCTAGTTACTCTACTTCTGCTAGCTTTAATTTGTCAAATTTATATTTGGATAATCTAATTCGACTAATCTCACAAGTATAAAATTTGTCATATATTTCTATATAACATACATCTATAAACAAAGTTCGTTTTGAAATACTCATAATAATCGGTTTAACTACATGTTTTTGTTTGATAAAAAAAAACTGTATGCTTTTATAAACGAGATTTTGCCAATATTCAAAATTTATATTTTACCAACATCCATATTGTGGACAATTCATCATAAATTATATGCAATGTTAATATTTTGATCAAATTAATATATTAATAAATATTTAATAACCCAAAATATTCATGATATATTAATTTTATAATACTCTTTTTGACCAAATTAATTTTTTAAAATATTGATACATTGTAATCAAATCACTTGTGTACAGTTTCTAAATTGATGCCATGTGTACAGTTTTCTTAATCAGCTTCGATATTGATTTGAAACACAGTAACATGTTTGACCACAATCTTGTTTATTTTGGTGCTTGTATGAAAATAATTTCACAAAAGAATGATATTGTTTTCTTAACAAAAAACATATGGATATTGTGATATTCTTTTTTGGAATATTGTTATCGAATCCATAAAAATCAGCTCCATATCCAATATTAAACTTATCTATCTGTCGATATCCTTAATATCACAAAGACCTATCTTAATCAAACGTCAGTTTCTCTCAAAAATAAGGAATCAAATGTTTATATAAGATCTATAATTATATTAAGTAGGGTTACAACTTACAATATCATAGAATGTTTGGGTCCTATTTCACTTTCTTTTTCAATTGCATTTTTTCAATTGCATATAAGAATATAAACTATATTTTTCTACTAATAATTAAATCAACAAAACTCGATCTATAATTCAAACTTCAAACAATATTACAAAATATTTTACAACTTCCTATAATCAACTTCAGTTTTAAAAAATAAAAAAGTTGACATTTAGCCATTTAACCAAATTTTAACATATGTTCGTATAATTTTATTGATTTTTTTTGTCGACATTCAAATCGATAAAATATGATTTATATCTCAATCTATTTTCTTTACAACTCTAAATAACATCGTATAAGAATTATACAATTTTTTAAAATCAAACTTTAGTTTAAAAAAGAAGTAAAAATGGAATGAAAATAGTTTCATATAACTATAGATTTTATAGATTAGTTTATGAACTTTTAAATTTATATAATTATATTAAATATGATACAACCCAAACTTAAAAGATATATTTTTATGTTTATATAAAGTATATAACAGATGGGGAAAAAAACAAAAAAAAAGAAATAAAACACCAAAAATAGAACAATAATTAAAGTAAACAAGTGGAGATTAGTATGAGTCAAGAAATAAATTGGTGAATGTGTTGATGTCAATGTAGCCACACATAATTATCTTTTGTGTTACATAAATTTGGATTATCTTGCAATAATTGACCATTTGGTTGTCAAGATTGTCCTATAACATTTTTGACAAGAAAATAATTTTTTTAAACACTAATGGATGCATTTAATCACTTATATGAGGTCATCATTATACAAAAAAAGATGCCATAAATTTAATTTTATTGCAGCAGTATGGATTTTATCATTGTAATAGTTACCAATCACAAAAGTGGTAAGAGCTAGCGATACTAAAAATAGTATTTTTAGTTTAATTCTATCTTTTTGTTCTTAAATTTATTTAACCATATATTTCACTAACTACCAGTTTCACATCACCATTCTACTTTCTGTTTTACACTTATCAAAATAGTAAATTATATATATTTCTGTAAACATATAAATTATTTGAAATTTAGAAGGAAAAAAAATCAAACGTATTTATAAGTAAACAAAACCCAATATTTTTTTGTTACTAATACAAAAATTCCAATCGTAAACTCAAACTAATTGTTGAAACCAATACAAATATATATATATATATGTATATATACAAAAACTTGTAATCAGTTAGATATACAATGTCTCTTTGTAACTAAATCTCATTATTTAAACTTCTAACAATATCACCTAACACTTTACATTCGAAATTAGTAAAAAATATAGTAAAACTCTTAAACATGTTTTGTTACTAATGGCCTAACATGTTTTTATAGTAGAAAAACTCTAAACTTAATATATACTAACAACAAAAGTTACCGAAGACTAAGGGTCTACTGGTGTAGTTACTTTATAAATTCTCAAAACATCGAAATCCTACCTACAGTAGTAAAAACGGAATTTAAAAGACAGTATGCTAGTTCATAAAAAAAACAACAAAAGTTACAAAACCGAAAAAATAACAACAAAACTCAAGTATTAATTAACCCACTTTCATACTTAACTAACAAAACTTAAGCATAATACGAGGACGTCGACAAGTAGTATTATGCTCATTCATGTAAAATAAAGAATGATATTTGTCTCACGTGAGAGAATTCAGATTCTTTTCTCAATTAGGTCCCTGCACGTGCCAACTCATTTTATAAACAAATCATTTTTGCCACAATTCTCTTTTGTCTCATCTTAAAAGAAACTTTTAATATCATAATTTTATAATCGTATTTAAATGCAATTCTATTTTTTTTTGTCAACTAGTCTATTAGATTTTTAAATTCCACTTCTACTACTCCATATAAAGGGTTCGATTTCTGATGCTTAAGGATTTGTAAAGTGAGTACACCTGTCCTCGACTGCAAACCAATTCTATTTTATTTTAGTTTTCTCTTAGTTTTTACAAGAAAAGAAGAATATATATAAAAAAACAAATTATTATATAAATAATAAATAATAAAAGAGTAAAAGTAGACAAGAAACACTAACTAAATTTGACTCTCGTAACTCGCATGATTTTGTCCATACAAAAGTCACATCAAAAACATGGGTAGTTACATTGCATACAAATTTTTAATTTTCAAGTTTTAAAAATTTCCATTCAATTATTTAGTTCTACTTTAACAAAACTATGGTTACTAAATACTACTTACTAGTTCTGGTATTATACAATCACCTGAATTATTTCCTTATTTTACTCTACTTTCTTTACTTTACAATAAAATAATAAATATTCATTCTGTTTTTCTGTTAAAAGTTTTACACGTTAAACATTTTAAATCAAAATTCCACGTCTAGATATTTTAAATCAAAATTTAAACTCGTTTTTTGTCAACAACAAATAATATACTGGACGACGGTCTTAAATAAACTTAAAATACGACCATTAGATTAAGAATTATTTGTATTTAGACTCGTTTAGATATTATCGAATAAACGGTATATGATTTTTGTTTTAGTTTTTTCTTTCTTTACAAGTTAGTATACACATGTATAACCCGAAAAATAACTAAAATTGAAAACTGTAAATTTTTATTATAAATTCTATAACATTGCATGCATCAATAAAATGAAATTTAAAACTACTAAAAACAATTGAATTTTGATCATTAGGATGGTCAAAACCCTCTCCGTAGGAGAGATTGTTTAGACTTTTTCATCACAAATCGACTAGAACTTGGTAAAGTAAATTGAGTAGTACTTAGTGAATACCAATCATATCCATCTTCATCTTCATGACAAAGCCTTACAGGATATGCTTCTTCTCCATGACGAACCCAAACAAAGTAATCTGGTTTAAATCCTCGATCAAGTAAATGCTTCCATACCTTAGAAACATGTCGAATTTTTTTATTTTTACACCAACTACATGGACAAACAATCCTTTTTGGTAAGTTTCGACTTGTGGCAAAGAACATGAATTGGTTTAGTCCATAAATAAATTCTTCTGTAACTTTGTCTGTAATCGGATCTCGATGTCGATACATCCATTCTCTAGGTTTAGAAAAATTATAAGACATTTTTTTTGGTAAATAAGAGCCAAAACACACAAATTTTTTATTGATTTCCTTTGACATTCGATTCTCCTTATATAAGGGATTATTTTTAGGATTTAAATCTTGATAACAAATCCTGATTGTTTCAAATATTTTCTAATAAGATAATATCAAATATTTTTGTAGAGATTCAGTGATTCCCATCTGAGATAAGTCATTCTCGAAATTCAATTATGGTCAATATAATCCTATCAAGAATTTTTTAAAATATTATTTATTTATTTTCTTTTATGTAAGATTCATATTTATATTATGTTTTCTTAGTCAAAATATTTTAAAATTAGATTTTAATATTGTTAATATATGTCGGCATACGTGTATTATACGGAGAAAGTATTGGATGTATTTTAATGATTACGGTAAAAGCAGTAATAAGAAAATTAATAATGACATGAAAAGATGATTATACAATATAATAAAGTATTAAGGTTACAATTAAATTGCTTCATTTACAAGTTTGTAGAATTCTCTGTGCCAACTACTCCACTACATTTTTGTAAAGATCTGATCAATACAAACACCAAAAAGGTAAAAACATATTATATATTAGAAAATATTAACATTATTTAATCATAAACTTTGATATATCATTATTATATCAGTACATTTATTTGTTTGGTCCATATTAGTCGGTGAAAAAAAAAACTTAGATAGTATATTCAACCAAAAAAATATTAATGCTTTTAATTTTTTTATTGTAGTTGATTTCCATTGAATATATAGTAATTAAAATTTAAAAATATTCCTTGCAAATATATCTATGATATTTGTATTTAACTTGTAGTAGATACCGCCATTTAAGTTCAAATATGATATAATATCTATGCTATTGAAAATTAATATAAAAAATGTAAATTAATAAATAATAGTTAAATTTATGAATTTAATGTTAATACATAAAAAGAAAGATTGAAACTTCAGTCTGTGTAAAAGAAATTAATTATTTATATCAAGAAAAGGTTACTAATATTAATTAACCATAAGATTTATGAGTACCACCTCGTGTACTGTGTGGATCTACATACGTGCAATTTTTTTTCATGATTTTAGTTTATTTATAATCAATCAGTGACTAGAATTTCACATATCATATTAAAAAAATCTAATAATTATAAGTAAATATTTTTTTTGTCAACGACAAATTATGTTGGACCATAATTGGTTAGCCCAATAGCCAAATTCCTACATGATGTAGACGAGGAACTCGATTCCTAGTTGTACAAATGAGCTGCCTTATATGGATTTATCGCTTGCCACTGGACTAAGAACCATTTACAGTAAATATATTTTATTTAGAAAAATAGTTAAAAAAAGGTAAATACCAAAGTAGTAAACTTCATATTCTAATCCCTTTTCCTTAAGTAGAATAATTTTTTTAATAAAGGCTTTAAAAGTAGAATAAGTTAACTAAATTACTTTTAAAAACTGCAGTAATTTATGCCAATTTTTTTTTTGGAAGTCAACAATTAGGCGAATTATTAATAATTAAAACACAAAATGTTTTTTTTAAAAACATATAAACATCGAAAAGCTGAAGCTTGTTTTTCGCAACTAGAAAACAGCTGTCTTTTATCAATCACATGATTGATTGAAGGAACTCTGGGTCCCATATTCGGTAATATCTCTAAGAAGATTAAAAAAAAAAAGGATTTTAACGAAACAAAAAAGAAGCTTCCATCTAAATTGGGCTTTAATTTGATTACCCATGGCCCATGGGCTTTATAAACCGGTTCGATTAAAAAATCTGGTTTGAATCGGAAATTGATTTGATCGGTTTAACGAAGTAAATAGGTTAAAAAATGGAGTGTTGAGATTCTCCGACAATAAACTTTCAGCTCTGTCCCTAATTGGATCTTACGGAACCTGAAGCTTGAATAGAATTGATACGAGGTAATTGTTGGAGTCGAGAGGAAGAGGAATGGGAGAGCTCTGGACATGGTTGATTTCATTCTTAATCCTTATCGCTCTTGTTGGAATTATCGTCTACCAGGTTTGATCTGATTCTTACTTTGAACAAAAATTAAAAATTTATACTTTGGTTTCATCTCATTTTCTTTACTTGGGGTTATTGTATTGAAAGAAGAAGTTTTGAGCACTAAATTGATCTGCGATTACTTTCAATCATAAATTCTTTTGTAAGGATTGAAATTGTTGATAAAGATAGTAACTTTAGTGTTTCTGTATATAATTAGTTGTTATCTGTTAACTGCTAACAATTACTGTGAAATCTATTTTTTTGTTTCTTGAATTCTGTATTTGGTTCTTAATATTGCGTATTGCACCTCAAGATGTCATCTTCTCAATATATACTGAATCTCTAGATTGTCATTTTCTCATTTGATTCCAATCTGGGAAATCTTAGTGAGTCTGTGAGAGTGGTTATGTGCATAAGAGTTTACCTCATACTGTTAATGAATCCATTTTTGATAAAACAATAATGGAGTTGATCTATAGTGTTTTGAGTTTAGATCATGCTTATGGAGATAAGAAACCTAATACTTTACAGGTTTTGATAATATGTGTCTGCTCTTTTGCTTTGATATGTGGTATGCAGAAACTGAAGTATACACATATGCATAGCTTGTGAAGACAGTGATTGTGGTTATTGATGTTAATTTCTTTCTTGCAGCTTATTAGCTTAGCTGATCTCGAGTTTGATTACATCAATCCATATGACTCTGCATCAAGAATAAACTTTGTGGTATTACCAGAATTCA
>JAKUCM010000886.1:2500-118526 GCA_023374145.1 Lepidium sativum | reverse complement strand
AGCTTTGACAAACTTTTTTGTTGAGCATAATATTTGTTTAGGAGCTAATACAACAATATAATTACTTATTCTAACATTTTCTAGTTAATATAACTATTGCAGTTATTGGTTAACGTAATTTGTGAATCATTAAAAAATATCTATTAAAAAGAAGAATATTGGATTTCGAACTTATGTTCACGTTTGCGCATTATACCGATATCCGATTCTTATCCAAAATATACGAAACTCAACCAAATAAGAATATACAAAATATCTGAATGTGTTTTAGATTATAAAAATACGAATACTTGAATCCGATCAGATAAAATCTGAAATTTGAACGGGTACACCAAAACACCATAGTATAAAATATATTTTTAAATAATAATTTATTTTTAACTAATTAGGTATTCAAAAATATAACTATAGATTTAAATATACTAATCAATTTTGAATTAAGAAAAAAAACTAAAAAATAAAAAGTTTGATTGAATAATGGTTTTTCAAGAATTTTTTAAAAATATCTAGAAATAACTAGATTAAGAAATCAATTAAAAATTTTGGATATCCGAATCCAAACTGAATCCGACCAAAAATAGGGTATTTTGTAAAATTGAATCCAATACAAACCTGAAATTTATTACTTGAATCCAACCCGAACCCGCGGAAATATTTGAACAGGTCTTATATAAATAATTCGAAATATCTAAAACCCAAACTCTCTGGTTATGGCGAGTGGAGTGATACGAAAACATCATAGCTTATACAAGAAATACCAACTTAATTAATAACTAATAGAAATCTAAATCCACAAAAACAAAAACAAAAAACAAAGAGATGGGTGATTATGGCAACTAAATATAGCTTTGGACTAAAATCTAATATAGCGTTTGCACATTTCATTTTCTTATGCACTCAACCAAACAACGAAAATTAACAAATAAGGGAGTCGTCATTGAGAAAACGACAGAGAGAATAGTGTTTAATAAAGGAGACTTACTATTGTATTTTCCTGGCAGTTTCATCGCTTCACACTGTCTATAGGGTTTCCATACTATTATGCAGACTCTCTCTTGAATCAGAATTGTTTACTTTCCAAACAAATCAACACATACAAAGTATGAAGTTTTGTCTTACACTTACCCTTAATTGTACTTGGATGCAGATATCGTGGATGTACATTTGATCATAGATTCCTTATTTTAATACTCATATATACACACTCAAAAAATATTATTTTATACAGTTTTCTCCTATTATTAACATATATTTATAATATTTTTTTTCGACCAAACACACAGATATATATAATATAAAACACACATATATATTATTAATAAGAGAAATTTTAAAAAATAACTTTTTGGAGTTTAAATTACAAAAACTAATGTTTTCTGCATTTTACCATTTTTCCATCTTTCACTCTACTTTTCTCTAACATTGAAATTACAAAATAAAAGCGAGATTTGCAAAAGACTTTTAAAGAAGTTGTTCTTCCTTTTTGATTAAAAAACGTGTTCAAAACATAACCAAAATACTTTTACAAATCTTAAGGAACAACTCTCCCTAAAACTCTTATTTATAAACTAGGTTAATCTCCCTAATCTAATAGGAAATACATGAATCTAATCCTAAACGAATTTGGTGTTATCTCTAGTAACTAAATCTTATCTAAAGATAACTTGAAGCCTAAACTAAGGAATTATCCATCATTCACCCCCGTAATTCCGACTTGAATTCTGGGAATAATGGTCTCGAGTGACGTTTTGTACAGTCGGTTTGATGATCCTGTTACTTGAGTTAATAGTCTTCCTCGTGAGTCTCTAAGGTGTAGTTGATCTCCTTTCATCTTAACTTCACATCTATTATCAGTTGCTTGTCCAAGACTTATGATATTGTGCTTCAATTCGGGTATAAAACAAATGTTTTTGAGCACCTTTCTCTCTCCGGTTTTGCCAATAAACGTGATAGATCCTTTCCCAACTATATTTACATATGACCCATCTCCAAATTTTACTTTTCCTTTGACGTTTTTATCTAGCTTAGAGAAGAATTCTTTGTTTCATAAGCTTTAGGGAAAATTTTATCGTCATTCAAGAACACAATCTCATGAACATAAAGGGATTCTTCTTCAATTTCTTCTTCCTCCTCTTGATGTTCATTGAGAGTTGCTTCTTGACTCTCTCTAGGTCTATCGGGACATACGGAAACAAAATGCCCTGGCTTGTCACATCTCCAACATATCACTTTGGATCGATCTCTACTTCCCCTTTTGTCATAGCTTTTGGTCTCAACCTCTTGGTCTTGGTTACTTGATCTTCTTCGACCCCTTCCTCGACCTCCACGTCCTCGGCCTCGACCTCCTCGTCTTTCTTCTCTTCCATTATTTGAAAACATAAGTTTTCCTTGCTCTTCCATGTGTTTGTTTTTCGCGTTAATTCTTTCTTCAAACGCATTGATTCTCCCCATTATCTCTTCGAACCTTGTTGTCTTAAGGTCTAAGACTTGTTCTAGAGAAGCCCCAATGTGAATATACTTATCCACCGGTAATCCATTAAAATATTTCTTGACAAGTCTTGTTTCCCTAATGGATTCTCCAAGTGAGGCTGGTTGAGCTGCAATTTCAGAAATCTTTCCCGAAAATTCATCAACCGTGTCTTCGTCACTCATCGTCAATCTTTCTAGATCTGCCAATAGGGTTTGTAACCTTTCTTCCTTCACACGATCAGCTCCTTGATACCGTGATTTAATAGCATTCCAAATCCCTTTAGCCGTATCTTGATCTCTGATTTGCAAGATAAGTTATTCGAGAATAGATTGAAACAAGAGAGCTATGGATGTGACATTCTTCTTTACGTCAGTAGATCCTGGTTCAATTGTTTCCCATACTTCACTAACGCAAAGTGTAATCTTCATTATCATCGGCCAAACTGTGTAGTTTGTTGATGATAACATAGGACATTGGATCGATGGAACTCCAGGGTCCTTTCGCGGTGTTTGTTGGATCATGTCTCCCATCCTTGGCTATGTGGGATTTCTCCTTGCTTGATCGGATTTTTGACTCAAGCTCTCATAACAATTAAAAGCGAGATTTGCAAAAGCTTTTTAAAGAATTTGCTCTTCTTTATTGATTAAGAAACTTGCTCAAAACTTAACCAAAATACTTTCACAAGTTTTAAGGAACAACTTTCCCCAAAATTATTATTCATAGATTAGGTTAATCTCCCTAATCTAATAGGAATTACATGAATCTAATCATAAACGAATTTGGTGTTATCTCTAGTAAGTAACTCTTATCTAAAGATAATTTGGAGCTTAAAGTAAGAAATTACCCCACACGGAATACCCTTTCTCTATTGACAATTTAACGTCACTTCAGAAGTATTACCACTACACACTATTGACTGAGAGAAAGCAAAACGTCGTTTCAACTCTCTCGTTTCCTGAAACGATTCTTCTCCATCTTCTCTCTCGATTCTTCTATTACAATTTTCTATCTTTCTATAGCATATTTCTCACTTTTCTCTCTCGATTCTTCCACTACCACTCCGCCGCTGCTGTTTATCCCCGTAACCTTTTAACTGTCGGACAAGACATGTACTCTAGGTTACTATATATTTAATTTTAACCTCGAATCGGCTATTCCACATGCATGCAATTAATCTCATCTGTTATTATATGTTTTATCTCATATTTCATCTCTATAATTTTTATTTTTTGTCCAACCCTACATTTGTAAGTGATAGACATTTCATTTTCATTAATCCATCTTACATAATAGTTCTGATTAGTAGCATGCATCATTTTTCCGGTTGTTGGTTTTCCGTTATTCGCGTTTTGTGTATTACAACATATATTTCTCATTCATGGAAAACACTTTCAAATTTGTCCATACAACTAGATCTATAAATTACTATCAGTGGACTATTGTTTTTGTGTATTTAGGTGTTTGTTACAGTGGTCTTTTCCAATAATTTTTTCTTCCAGAACCTTATAGATCAATTATCATCAATGTTCTTTTGTTTCGCTTTCGTCTTTCGTTTTTTTTTTGTTTCGCCTCTTTTGATGTATTCGTGTTTTTTTCACCAGCTCCTCTTGTTTCAATTTTGTCTGCCAACGACATTATACATGCCATTTTTTGGTTGTCCTTTGTTTCAATATTTTCCTTCAAGGACATTATTACACATATATATCTTTTATGGACAACATGTTAACATTAATCCAATAAAATTTATGCGTATATGTGATATCTGATTTTCTCTATGTTTTCCCTTCTCTTTTAATAGTCTCATGTCGCCAAAAACAAGGAAGAGCCTACTCTCCCATTCTGAAGATGGCGATTTTGATGCAAAATTGCTTCCTCCTCACCTTTTCTCTACCGATAGATACCCTTTCAACAGTCGTTTGAATGTTTACTCAAAGCCATAATACCTTTTGGGACCTTGCAAATGTGTTTGAAAACTATCCTAAGTTTGGGTTCGTATTTGGAGGTCATCGAATTTGTTTCTCCCTGAGATAATTTGGCATATCACTGACCTCCAATGCAGCCCTTACCCCGATGGTCTTGATGATTTTCTATCCCTTACCATTGGATCCAAGCCATAGTGGAACACTTTGATAGACACATAGTCTGCAGTTACTATCCAGGAGATTGCTGACTGGTTCAAGAGTGACAAGAAGCTCCCCAAGTCTAAGAGGATTCCACGGTCAAGGGCGTTTGGGTTTGTTCTAATAGTAATTGTCGAAGGGATTTTGATATGTAATTCTCAGCCAGTCAGAACTTGAGTTGAAATAGTTGAGATGATAAAGGACCTTTATATATTCAATGCATTCCATTGGGGGTGCCACTCCTTTCTCATGACTTTGAGGATGGTTAAAGTAGGCTCCAAAATTAAAGTCATCTAATTATCTTGTCGAGAAACTGCACCAAACACACACTGTTTGTCATGGTTTTACGCTTGTCTTCCAGTTACTCTTTCTGGAAACTATCCCAATATTTTGCGACCATCTTTCTCATGGGGATGATGTCAAGACCTTCTCTGACCACTCGATTCTAAGGCTGAATCTTCTCAGATCTTTCTGTAACACAAATATCTTTGCCACTGAGCATAACCTAAGCATAAGATGTTCTTACATTTTTTTTTATATTTTTCCAGTTTATTTATATCTCCTTCACCCCAGTAATCTGCATGTTTCCCTCGCAGCTTGTAGTTACACCCGTACTGGAAGGTGTTTGCGAGTTTGATGTTTCTTGGTCTGACGAAGTTCCTGATGCCAGCGTCGATTACCTACTCAGTCTTATTCACCGTAATTTTATTTTCTCCAAAAGCATTTGGCACTATGGATTTTTGGCCTTCATGTCCTTATCCCTCAGCCATGTCCTAAAGGCAGGGTTGTAATCCAATCAATTCCAGGCTAGCATATTCGGACCCTAATAAAGTGAACCAATATCTTATGCAATGTATTAAGATGTTCGAGAGTTGTTTGCAGCCGAGCGATGTTCCTTAAGTGCTTTCATGGAACTTCAAGTTATTAGGATTTTGTCTATGTGATAGATGTCCCAGATAATGTGGTCCATACTCCAAAAGTTGTTCCCACGGACATTGAGGATTTTCACCACAGCGATGAGGATGTCCACATTAAAGATGTCCCAGGTTCTGCAAATGTCCTCAACAACATATACGATGACAAATCTAAAGATGTTCACAACATTCAGCTTGTCCACAAGAACACTAATGATGTCGACAACTTATCAAATGATTTAGCCAACCAAACTAAGGATGTCCACACCAACAAAACTGATATTTTCCTATCTGAGGATGTCCACAACGTCATTGATAATGTCCATACTCAAACTGAGGCTGACCACAACACAACTATGAGTGTCCACAACAAAGCTTCTAATGTCCACAACCAAACTAAGGATGTTCAGCACCAAACTGAGGATGTGCACAAAAAATTTGTACTTGGTGATGTCCAAACGATGAACGCAAACAACGACTGTTACCAGGTACTAAGGTTGAGGATGTCTCCAAAAAATTGTCCCTGCTTCCGATGCATATGGTCCTGCATCGGGTGATGGGAAAGGTTTGAATCCCCCCATTATAAATGATTCAATTTGGGATGCAAACAAGGATGTCCCTAAAGTTCTGAAATCACTAAATGATGATGAAAAAGACGATCCTAAACAAGCGGAGATACATGATGTATATTACTACCAACTAAGCTCATATTTTGGGATCATATCTTTCCTTTTTCCAATCTGGTAGCTACACCTTGTCTGCGGTGTGCCTGCTAACAACCAAGCTAAGCACAAGGATCTACAATATACAAAATTGGTAATGGTGGTTAGCATTTTCCTTTTAATTTTCATGGCTTCTAACTTTTTCTCGCTCATAGTTTCTCGGATCACTACAAGAAAATATGCTGAGAACCGACCGCAATTCCGACCGGAAGTTGTGGTCGGAAAATGCCGACAACTTTATCGACGATCAACGACGGTTTTGGAAATTTGCGTAACCTGGTCGGAAACGGTCAGAATTTTCCTATCGCTACCGACAAGTAAGAAATACTGACTGGTATCAACGGTACCAGCAAAAACGTTATGCATGTGTCTCTTTCATTTGAAACTAACAATAGGTAGACCCGTCAGATCCAGTCGGAAAGTTATATATATATATATACACATAAACGCTCGTCTTTCTTCTTCACCATCATTTTGCTTAAACGAGAAAACAATATATCAAATATTCATTTTAGATCTTGGATGGATCAAGAAAGAATAGATCCCGAAACGGGGTTACTAACCGCAGATTATGCAGATGTAATGAAACAATTCATGGAGTTTGCCGGAAATCAAAGCATAACTCGTGAAACAGGTAAGATGTATTGTCCATGTCCTAAGTGTAAGAATATGAGATTTATATCAGTAAAACAAGTCTGGCTTCATCTTTATAGTAGGGGATTTATTCCTAGGTATAAAGTATGGTACTCACATGGAGAAGATCCATCTAAGGTTAACTTTGCTAGTACTAGCGCAAATGTTGATGGGGGTTTAGGTAGAGGAGCAACTACTCATGAAGAATTTGAATATATGGGTAATGTGGGTAGTTCAACTGAATGTTATGAAGAGGGTTTAGGTGTGGAATCGAGTGTTGATGTCGGAGACTTAGGTGGTTCAATTCAGATGGTAAATGATGCCTTTAGAGAGAATATTCCAGCTTTTGAGGAGAGAATAAATAGAGGGGAAGAACCTAATCTCGAAGCACAAATGTTTTATAACATGTTGGATGCAGCGAAGAAGCCGTTGTATAGTGGGTGTGACGATGGCATATCTCCCCTATCGACTGCAACTGACTTGATGCATATCAAGACAGATTACAATTTAGCAGAGACTTGTGTTGATGTGATAGCTAATTTGTTTAGCAGGAGTATGCCCAAAGATAATATTGCACCTAGTTCTTACACGAACGTTCAAAAATTGGTTACTGGACTTGGATTATCATACGAGATGATAGATGTATGCATTGATAATTGTAAGATCTACTGGAGAGAAGATTCAAATATGTTGCAATGTCGTTTTTGTCGTAAACCTTGGTTTCAGGAAACCGGTGGTAGAAATCGGGTCCCATACAAGCGGATGTGGTACTTGCCACTGGGAGATAGATTAAAAAGGTTATATACATCAGAGCGTACTGCAGCTTCAATGAGATGGCATGATAAACATAATTCACATGGAGAGATTGCTCACCCTTCAAATGCAAAGGCGTGGAAACATTTTAAGTCTGTTTATTCAGATTTTGCAACTAAAAGCAGGAATGTGTATCTCGGGTTATGTTCAGATGGGTTTAGTTCATTCAGGAAACATGGGAGACAATATTCAGTTTGGCCGGTGATTGTTACACCATATAATTTACCACCTGCGTTTTGTATGAAGTCAGAGTTTTTATACTTGAAAATCCTAGTCCCAGGGCCTGAGCATCAGAGAAGATCACTTGATGTGTTTTTACAGCCACTAATCTATGAGTTGAATCAATTACGGGAGTGTGGTGTATAAGCGTTTGATGTTTCTTGTGAGCTAAATTTTCAGATGAAATTTGTACTATTGTGGACTATTAGTGACTTCCCTGCGTACGGAATGTTGTCTGGGTGGACGACACATGGCAGGATGGCATGTCCAACGTGTCAGGATAGTACAGAAGCATTCCAGCGGAAACATGGACGAAAAACTTCATGGTTTGATTGTCATAGGCGTTTTCTCCCTATGGATCATCCATATTGAAAAACTACAACATTGTTTACTAAAAACAAGAAAGTGATGTACGGTCCTCCTTCAGAACCAGATGGTCCTTCGATCGTAACCCAACTGCGAGATTTTGGTGCTGAAAAAACTAAGGATTGTGGGGGAAATGGTCATAGCCCTGCTGATGGCGTTGGAGAGTATCATAACTGACACAAGAAGAGTATATTTTAGGATTTGCCGTATTGGAAAACCCATCAACTACGTCATTGTCTAGACGTTATGCACATTGAAAAGAATGTGTTTGAGAATACAATCAATACTATCCTGAATGTGCAGGGGAAAACAAAGGATAATATGAAATCTAGATTAGACTTACCAGAAATATGTGAACGAAGATCACTTCATATACAAGGGAACAATAGAGGTAAGTATGTTCCCATATTCCGTTTGGATGCTGCCAAAAAGGTATGAATGTTGTTCAGTAATTTAAGAACTTTACTTAAATTTTCTAATTTTACTTAACATGATATTAATAATAGGTAGCATTTTCGATTGGATTAAACACAATGTGAAATTCCCCGACGGATACGCATCAAATCTGCGTAATTATGTTGATAGCTCAGAGAAAAAATTTATTGGGATGAAAAGTCATGATTGCCATGTGGTTATGCAACGATTATTCCCTTTTGCATTTGCTTATTTGTTACCACGAAATGTACACGAAGCGATTGCAGCGAAAGTAATAACCGTAGAACCATTTAATTGGAATTTAAAATTTTAAAACTAATTATATTTGTATACTATATGTAGGTATATGAGCATTTTTCCGTGATTTGTGTTCGCGAACTCTAACGGCAGACGGGATCAAGAACGTGAATGACAAAATTCCGGTAATTTTGTGTAATCTTGAAAAGATATTTCCTCCATCATTATTGATATTATGAAACATCTTCCGATCCATATTCCACGAGAAGTAGGTTAATAGATTGTCATGAAGTAATTTTGTATACTGATTGATTTTATATAACTTGATAGGCCAACAACTTTCCATACAAAGTTAGGTGGGCCAGTTCAGTATAGATGGATGTATTCGTTTGAACGATATATGTTTCATTTAAAGAAAAAAAGTAAAAAACATGAGCAGAGTTGAAGGTTCCATTGTTGCACAATGCATAAATGAGGAAACAACACATTTCTCTTTGATGTACTTTCATTCGGGAGTTCAAACCAAGCTGCGGAGACCACCTCGCTATGATGACGGTGGCGAACACCCTGTATATCAAGCGTATGCTCCCGATATATTTTCCCAAGTTGGGAGGTTAAGTGGGAAATCAAACCAGAGGAAACTGAGTAACGCTGAGATAACACATATGCATATGTATATTGTGAATAACTGTGCCAAAATCGGGGAACTTGAGTGATATGTGGTTCGATGTTATCTCAATTGCACTATGTATTTTGTGTTTAAATGAATAATGTAAATAATTTTGAAATTAAATTATAGGATATACATAGCTCAGTTACGAGCAGCTTATCCACGACATGATGATGAAGATTTATACGATATCAAAGATGGAGAGTTCACAGAATGGTTAAAATTTTATGTAAGTTGTTCAAAATTTGTAATTAACTAGTTAATGCTTTTTTAAATCTTCTCATTAATGCTATAAAAGACAAGTGTTGAATACATGTTACAAAGTGTTGTTCACTTGGCCAATAGTTTCCGACATTGTTACAGGAGTTTGTTATGGGTCATGTGGCAGTTGCAAAATCATATCCAATGTAGCACACGAGGTTATGCTTTCAAAATTCTCCGTCAGGGCATGAAAACACCCACTTGTGATTATTGTGTGTCATATAAGTCTGGTGACACAGTTTTATATGGTGTTCTACGAGAGATATTGGAGTTGCGTTACCCTGGCCTTATGGGATGGAAATGCATTGTTTTCAACTGTGATTGGTACGACACTACTTTAGGAACCGGTGTAACCTTTGATGATTTTGGTGTGACGTCTATTAATTCTAGACGTAAGCTACATAAATTCGATCATTTCATACTTGCGTTACAAGCGGACCAAGTTTGCTATCTATCATACCCACAAGTGTCAAATAGAAGAAACAGTTGGATTACAGTTTTTTCCATAAACCCATGGGGATGACTCAATGGAGCTTTAGAACATGCTCCTATGCAGAAAGATACCCCTGAGATAATTGGACCGCTTGGGATTTCCCTGGGTATTGATCTTTGTGTTGATGTCACACAACAAGAAGATGCTACAGTCCACGATAACTCTGATGACTATATTGGAGAATTTGGTGATGAATTACCATCGAGTTCTACTGAAGAGTCAACTGACTATGATTCTGCATCTGAATGATGTGTTGCTTAATTTATTAGAGTAACGAAGACATTATAAACTATTATAATTATTTATCTCTAATCACAAAATAAAAATAATACTCATTATTAAAAAAACCGTATATAATTATACTAAAAGATAAAAATGAATGAAATTCTGAACCATAGATCCACAACATAACTATACATTATAAAACATATAAAATATATAGGTGGTCGAAAACGGTCGGAAAATCAGAACCGACCGTTATGGGAGACCATGTCTGTGAAGCTGTTACGCGTGTCTATATCGGAACCGACCGTTTTCGACGAAATCCTACCTCTTCTGACATTATATCACCGGCTCCGCTTCATCTCTTTCGTGTTCCTTGGAAAATTGCATAGGATATTTCCGGCGAACACAACGAACTCACCTATTCCGACCTCTTCCGACTTCACCTCTTCTGGATTCTTCTAACCCTTTGACCGATTATGTGAGTTTTCCAAATTTCCTTTACTTCTCTCATTTTTTTCCTTTTGCTTACGTTTTTACAAGTTGGAATTTTCAAAATTGACTAGGTGATTTTTATTAGGCGAACATGATCGAATTGATGCTTTTGATTCTCTGTGATTCCTGATCACTTTGTTGCTTTTGATTCTTTGTGCTTCGTGATCGATTTGGTGAACGCTTTTGTTCACTTCATTTTGTTGAACGATTTTTTTATTTTTGCATATCGAGTACCATTCCACTTGACAACCGTTTGAAGATTACCATTTTTAATTAGACATTTCGGCTTCTTTTTTTTCCCAATTTATGATGATTGTTAACGTCAAAATTTTTATCAAACACATAACATTCCTTATCAAATTTTTATCAAACTTTTATGATGATTGTCACTTGACAATCGTTTAACCTTTTATCAAATTAAATAAAGGCCAAATAAATTTTTGGGTGTTTGAACAGCTTTGAATCAACAAAATCATGGTGAATGATATATATTTTTTTTTCTGTGAAGGTATATTTTATTCACAAACATTACATTTATTTTTATAGTATGAATATATATTTAAATTGATTACAAAATGTTATGTGTTTAATTTTAAGATTCTCTAAACCATAACAAACATTTGGAGTACATATACAATATATTAAATTGCAGGGCTAGTTACGGTGACTTTCAGAGACATGTACATGGTTCACATGTCTTTGACTCGGATCAGCACCCAGAGTCCGAGTCCTATTCCACAATCCCCTCACGAATCTTAACCACATGGCTCGGTTGCAAATCTGACGATTGAGCAACTACTTACCGCAGAAGGACGTCAACATATTACTGTACTTGATCCGCACGGAGGTTCTTGGTACATATTATTATTGTATTCATTTAAATATATATCTATATTTTAATTCTTCTAACTCCTTACCAATTTTTTTTCAGGTTTCGATACGAAAAAAGTATTAAGAAGTCGATTTTGAAGATGATTCAACATCAACTTCCCCATGCGTATCCACATTACAATGATTTTCCCCGAGAACTCCAGGAGAGTTGGTTCAAATCTTTCACGGGAATGTATTTCTAAAATTTTAATCCAATTTTCCATTTATGTACTACAAATACTTATGTTCTAATAATGTTAATCAAAAATTTTTGCAGCAAGATTTTAATCGGGACGTCGAATTGACTCCTCGGGTCAGAGCTGAATTTGATAAGCAGTGTCGCACTTCTTACAAAAAAAATCTCCATGAGTGTAAACAAGCATGGAAGGCTGGCAAAAAAACAACATCCCGTTTGCAGCCCTGAATTGTTCCAACAGTTCATCGTGTACTAGGAACACGAGGACACCAAGAAAGTGGCGACCAGAAACTCCAACAACAGGAACAGCAATCAGGGAGGTTTCGGCGTTGCTACCCATAACAATGGCGCTTAGACTTTCGAGGAACGTTCTCGTGTTCTGGTTAGTCACTATTTTTCCCGTTCTCTCAATATTTTAAATAAATTACCAATTTTTCCAACTTTTTCGTATGCTTCTCAACTAGGCGAGGAACCAGATTTATTTATCCTTATGGAAGATACCCACACTAACAAATAGAATAAGAGGTTTGAGGACAAGAAGGTGCTCGGTGTTCTCAAGACGGTTAGACGGAAGACTACAAAATCCTAACTCAATGCAGTCAAGAAGGCGAAGGCAGTTCTACTCAACTTACTCGGGATAAGATCGACTAGCTCGTCATCGAGGTTTACTCTAACTTTTTTCAAAAAATTATTTATTGCTAAACAATATTACTTATAAATTTCATCTATTTGTGCAGTCTACTCCGCATACTAAAGGTCGAGCTTTCGGACTTGGCAATCTCGTTACATCCGATGGCGTTCTTGCGCGGTCAACACATAGTTCTTTATCGCAGTCAAAACGAGAGCAGTTTAATCAGATGCGACTTAGACAGGAGGAGATGGAGCGTCAGGCGCAAGAGAACAACACCAAATTGTGGGCATTTGAGCGTCAAATGATCGAATTCGCAATTGACATAAAATTTATATTAAGCTTTTATCTTTTTGTAAAAATATTTATTAAAATTTTATATTAAATCTCTATAATTAAATATTTAACAAATATTTTATTTAAAAATCATATTTAACAAATATTTTATTTAAAAATCATATTTAACAAATATTTTATTTCTGTTTCGGAAAATTAAAATTTGTAGGAAGTGGTCGGAAATTTCCGACCACTGCCGACCGCCTTTTTCCGACGACGTCTGACCGGCACCTTTCCGACAGATACTTACCGGACCTTTCTGACAATCTCTGACAGAACGATTCCAACCACCGCTGACCGCCATTTTCCGACAATCTCCAATAGGCTTTTTTCGACAAACCCTGACCGCATGATTCCTACCACCTCTGACCGACTTTTCCGACCACCTCAAGTTGTCGGAAATTTTCGACAACTACTGACACTTTTTGAGTTTCCGACCATCTCAAACCGACGACTACTATTTTATCAAAAATTGTTGGAAACTGCCTTTTTCCGACCGTTTCTGACTAAATTGTAGTGGATTGTTCATTTTAAAACAAAACAGCTAAACCTAACCAAATGACACATTTTCTTAAGGTTGTCGCCAGCCTTGTTGTCTTATGTTGTCATCTTTTACATTTTTCATCATTATTCCATATCACATTATCATTGTTCCCAATCCTTTTACCCAGGGTGCCTCCCTGAACAAGCATAGTAACACTACAAGAAAACTCGCTAATAGTGACTGAAATTAGTGATTGTTTTTTTAGTCACAAAACTTGACACTGTTTTGCTACAGATTTGTAACTGAAATGAGACTGAACAAACTTAGTCTCAAATTAGTCGCAAAATTGATACTTAAAATATTAGTCACAATGTAGTCGCAAAAAGGGGACTAATTAGAAACTGATCTGCAACTGCTTAATATAGTCTCAATTTAGTCGCATTTCTGCAACTAAATTGAGACTGCTTGATACAGTCTCAATTTTTTTTTAGACTGAATAGAGACTTTTCTCCTTTGCTATTGAACAGAGACCATGTTTGATCTCGGTCGCTAATCAGTAACACAAGTTTGGCTTGATTAGAGACTGGTAGGCTTATTAGTCGCCATTCAGTAGCTAAGCTTTGAGACTGTTTAGCGACTGATAGAGTTATCAGTCTCAATTTAGTCTCTATATATTGAGACTGATTGGAGACTAATTGTATAAATTGTCGGTTTTTTGGACCGCAACCATAGAAAATTGTTTCAAAAATGGAATTAGAGATATGTTATGATGTTTGCACATCATGTTAGTCAAATTTTAGGACTTGCAATTGGTTACGCATTCATTCATAACAAAAACGCATTGTTAATCACATGTATGAACTACTTAGACGGTATTACAATATATATGTCTCGTTCAGATCTTCGATTCATATATTTCATTTTATTCGTACATATAAAGTGTACAACCAACTTATATAACTTTATTCATCAAAAATAATGCTTTGACTTCGGCTTAATTCATCAATTTTGCTATCATTTTTGGGAAATAAACAAAACCCGAGCTTAAAACAAGTAACCAATATATATTAGTCTACATAAACATTAAACGAAAGAGTCCAGTGGTCCAGTGGTCATTGGACTACAAAAAAAGTCACATTACTCGGAGGTCACAGGTTCAAGTCCCGGCTCCTTTAAAAAATTTTTTTTTGAGACTTTATTTTTTTCTGAGACTGAATAGAGACTTTTTTTTGAGACTGAATAGAGACTTTTCTCCTTTGCTACTGAACATAGACTGTGTGTGAGCTCGGTCGCTAATCAGTAAAACAAGTTGAGACTGATTAGAGACTGGTAAGCCTGTTAGTCGCCATTCAGTAGCTAAGCTTTGAGACATTTTAGCGACTGATAGAGTTATCAGTCTCAATTCAGTCTCGAAATATTGAGACTGATTGGAGACTAATTGTATAAATTGTCTGTTTTTTGGACCGCAACCATAGAAAATTGTTTCGAAAATGGAATTAGAGATATGTTATGATGTTTGCACATCACGTTAGTCAAGTTTGAGGACTTGCAATTGGTTACGCATTCATTCATAACAAAAATGCATTGTTAATCACATGTATGAACTACTTAGACGTTATTACAATATATATGTCTCGTTCGGATCTTCGATTCATATATTTCATTTTATTCGTACATATAAAGTGTACAACCAACTTATATAACTTTATTCATCAAAAATAATGTTTTGACTTCGGCTTAATTCATCAATTTTGCTATTAGTTCATTTTCGGGAAATAAACAAAACCCGAGCTCAAAGCACGTAACTAATATATATTAGTCCATGTAAACAATAAATGAAAGTGTCTGGTTGCCTAGTGGTCACTGGACTACTACAAATACTCGCATTCACGCTTGGAGGTCTCGTGTACGAGACGCAGCTTACAACCTTTTTTTTTAGCGACTCAATAGAGACTTTTCTCCTATTTAGTCGTCATTCTGTAGCTAAATTGTTAGAAAAATAATGCGACAAATTGGAGACTGTTTTTGCAGTCTCTGTATTTAGTTAATATTTGAGAAACTCTTCTTCTTCCTCGCAACAACACAAAACCTTTCATCTCTTTTTCTTTCGATTTCTAACCTCGAAATCACAGGTTTTAACACGAAAACTAAGCCCAAATCATGTCTACTTCAGGTAGATCTAGATTAGGTAGAGGAGGTGGAAGATCCGGGAGAAATCTTCAAAAACCTTCTCACCGTTCTACACCTCCGGCGAGTCTTTCCTCATCGGCGGCGAGGCTACAGGTGGTTCGGCCACAAACCGGTGGTTCTGGGCCATCCTATTTGTCAGATTCTTGGCCAAACGAAAACCCACCTCTTCAACCCATGGATGAAGCTTTTTCTTCACATCAAGACAATCAACCATTTCAATTCACGCTTGAAGACCTTCTCCATGATGAACAAAGAGCCGTTACACTTCCAAAGTTGGATCCTTTTCCAACCGAAAATACAATTTGGTGAGAATTTTTTTTTTCCGGATTTTAGTGTACCATTTGCTTAGATTAAGTGGTAGATTAGGATGATGGAATTTAGAAATGGTAGATTAGGATTTTTAGTTGGTAAATATGATTTTTATAGATTTTTTATAAATTTTATGGAATATATATTAATTTTTTGTTGTTGAATACTATTTGATAAATGTGAATTTCATTATTTTTTAGAATATTTAGATGCTAAATATGATATTTTTTGAATTTTAAGAATTTTATGGAATATATATGAATTTTAAGTAAATATATATTATTTAATAAATATGAAATTTTGGATTTTTATGAATATTTTGTTGATAGATATGATTTTTTGGAATTTTTATGAATATTATGGAATATATATATATATATATGAATTTTTAGTTGATAAATATGATTTTTATAGAATTATTATGAATTTTATGGAATATACATGAATTTTTAGTTGGTATATATTATTTGGTAAATATAGAATTTTGGATTTTTCTGATTTTTTACTTGATATATTAATTGGAATTGTTATGAATAAGTTTTAAAATATTATTTGAATTTTGATTTGGAATAGTTTGGAATTTTTATTTAGAATCGTATGTTTTCAGCTTTGATCGAGACGAATTCAGTAAAATTTCCAAATCAGTATCGAATATTATCAGGAACAGATACAATGACGTTTATTTGAGTTGGACCAATACTCCTCCTACTGTGCGAGATCAGTTTTTCATTAAATTCGCTGTAAAAATAATTTTTATTTATCTTTAATTTAATTATAATTTTAATTTACTAACACATAATTTTGGTTTAGCAAATTTTTTTACTGGAATCCGTCTATTACTGAGACCGTTCGATTCGAGTTTGATCAAGTCGGTATCAACATGATGAAGGGAATTATGACTCAAATTAAAACTAAGGGGAAATGTCTGAAGTGGATGAATGGGGATGTCTACGTGAAGCTTTGTACACATTGGGCTACTGAGGAGGCGCAAGCGAAGAGCTAGAAAACTCGGGATGCTCGTTGTTCTGATCGTGGCGGGTGTGGACCTCACATTCCCGACCAACTATGATTTTTTTTTGTATTAGTATCGTTTGAACATTATATATTTTTGTAGTACTTAATTCCGTATAATTTAGTTTCGGTTTAATATTATATTTGTTTCCAAAAATTTAATTTTATTTAACATTTAATATTTAAATAATAATTTTATTTCAAACCATAAAAAAAAACTTGATACTGATCAGCGACTGCTCTGAGATTGACGGTTTGAGACTAATCTGCGACTAAAACGTTGAGACAGATTAGCGACTGAATGCTTGAGACTAATTAATGAATGTTTTGTTGATACTGATTAGCGACTACGCGTTGAGACTAAATAGCGACTGAGTCGTTGAGACTAAATAGCGACTGTGTTATTGAGACTAAATAGCGACTCAGTTATTGAGACTAAATAGCGACTGTTTTCGTTTGAGACTAATCTGCGACTGAATATTTGAGACTAAATAGCGACTGCGTGTTTGAGACTAATCTGCCACTGACATCTTGAGACTGTTTAGCGACTGATGATTGAGACTAATCTGCGACTGTGACTTTGCAAGTGAGAGATTAGTCTCAAAACAGTAGCAAAATATACTAATAGGGTCAATCCCCAATTAGTCGTAATTTTGCGACTGTAGATGCGGGTCTTGAAACAGTCGCATTTTTGGTACTGAATAGCGACTAAATATTTTAGCGACTAAGCTTTTGCGACTTATTGGATCAGTTGCTATTCAGTCTCCATTCTCGGTTTTGAGACTGATTGTGCAGTCTCAAACAACGAGTTTTCTTGTAGTGTAGGGTAAAGAGGATCAGAGTTCAAACTGCAAGATTTTGCCACTCCAAATTCTCCAATGCCAACGTTGCAAAGTACAAGAAAAAGTTCTTGTCCTTACTTGCTACTTCCCTCAAGAAGTAAGTGTTCCATATCTTTGAAGCTGATTATGTACCTTAAGGTACTTAATTATACGTACCTTAAATTGTTTCCCTTTCCCTTTAGGAAACTACACATTCATGGTCACTCTATCAAGAAAAGTCCTTCTTCCAGGACATCATGTCTTCTCAAAATTAGCTTAAATCAAGTGTTAGTGATTTTCCTTGTGTCTTACATGAATAACACATTTCTTATTTACTTACTTGATCCATTTACTTCTTTAATCTTAGCTTATGGAAGTGTTTTTAAGTTTAATTTGGTGACGCCATAGTGAACATTTTATCCAGAACCGGATTTCTGTTTTTACACATGGTACACAACAATACTAATTCAGGACTATAAGCGTCTTTGCAGTTGCAAGAGAAAGACTTCTTTCACTTGGCATAGTGTTGTCCGTAATTATGTTTTTGGAATCGTTCCTAGCTGGTTCACCAAGCTGAAGTGGTTTATCGATGTTGACACGGTTTACACTCTTATGAACTGGGGAAAGGACATTGGGTCATCCTTGTTATTGATCTCAAAACTAGCCATATTACTATATTGGACTCCTTTGTATATGGCCACGCGGACAAAAAAGTACACAACTTCGTGGATCCCATTCTTGAAGCCTTTCCTTTGGCCATCAAGATATGTGTGGGCCTTGGCAAGGGGATTTGCAGTTTTCCCAACATGTTTATCTTCGAGAGGTCTCCTGATTGCGCACAAAACATCCGTGGAAGTGATTGTGGCCCCATGTCTGTCAAATTCATCTAGCTCCACGTTGAAGGATCAACCATAAATGTCCTTAACGATGAAGTGGTGAAAAATCTCCGGTTGGAATTTGCTATGGACGTCTACGAGAAATTTGTCCACCCATTTAGGCCTTGATTTCTTTTGCTCTTCTTTTATTCAATCCACTATCATTTGTTTCCCTTTCGCTGTCTCTACTATCTTTTTCTACTCCTTTTGGTCTTAAACTTATTATGGTTTTAAACCTTGAACATTTATCTCTCCTATTAGTAACTTCAATGGAATTTATCTAGGACAGAAGTTGTAAGCTTCATCAAACTCGCAGTCTGTAGCGTGCTTTAATTATTATATTGTCCAGTTGTCCATATTTTTAGATCACCATTTAATTTTTCAAACATGTTTTTACCAAACCGAGAATAATGACCTACCTTTTTCTATTTAATTGTATTGCAAGCTCCCAAATCAATGGATCTGAGCCACTTCTCCTCTCTAATGCTCTTCATCTCTTCCCCTCTCCTTTGATGGATTTCACTGATAGGTTTACTCAGTTTCATCTCCCTAATCATATCCTTTTATCCATCCTTAAGTCACTCGCCAAAAAGGATTTCAAACATTTATTCCATGTCTAGGCCTCTTGTACTGAGGGTAGGCATCTATCAAGGAAGAAAACTATTTTATGTGTAGCATCCCTTGCCATGATCATGCATGAGCCAAAACTAATCAATTTAGGTTCTAAATACCGTTCTTTTTACGTTGTGTTCACTCATGAAATTCAGATGCACGTTTCCTTGAAAGCCTGCGTTTAACTGCCAGAGCAGAGTTTATTGAAGAAGCATGTGACATTCTAATTAACACCCATCCTCCTACTCTAGAAGGTTCCTTTGTTCTAGGTATTTTTTGAAATAGCTTCTGGCCAACTAAAAAGTGGTGTCAAAACTATTGTAGATGCTGGCACTGTTGAGTAAGCTTTATTAGATCATTGGTCTAAGATAAGCTTTAACATGTTGGTTAAAGTTTAAGATAAGACCAAAGAGAATCCTAAATAGATTTAAGTTAGTTAAGATCTATTTAGATAAGATTAGATAAGATTAGAGATAAGATTTTCTTGTGTTTTAAGAAACTATAAATATGTGAGTCTTTGAGTTGTAAAGGCTTGCGAGCAAAGAATACGGTTTGTGTATTGATTAGTTTTGAGTTATTTTCTAATTAATACAAAGAAGACGTTTAACGGATTTGCTTGAGTGTTTGATACTTTATTTGGTATCAGAGCTAACCAGGTTGAAGGATCTAGAAGTTAAAGACATACTTCAACAATGGGAGACGACGTGAAAGCCTCGAAGAAAGACTCGGTTCCGTCATCAGTCTTGTGTCCCATGTTATCGTCTACCAATTATACAGTATGGGCGATGAAGATGAAGGTGGTTCTCCAAGTGCATAAGGTCTGGGAAACGATTGACATCGGATCCGGTGTTGATGAGAAAAATTGTCTAGCTAAAGCACTTTTGTTTCAATCAATTCCCGAGAATTTGATCTTGCAGATAGGAGAACAAGACTCACCTAAAGCCTTGTGGGATTCGATCAAAGCACTGAACTTAGGGGCAGAAAGAGTTAGAGAAGCAAGGCTTCAAACTCTTATGTCAGAGTTTGATAGGTTACGAATGAAAGAAACCGAAACCATAGATGCTTTCTCTGGAAGAATGAAAGAGATAGCATCGAACTCAGCAGCTTTAGGACAGACAATAGAAGAGGCGAAACTGGTGAAGAAGTTCCTCAATGTGTTACCAAGAAGTAAGTTCATACATCTAACAGCTTCTTTCGAACAGGTGTTGGACTTGAACAGAACCGAATTCGAAGATATTGTAGGAAGACTTAAAGCGTACGAAGAGAGAATAAAAGATGAACAAGAAAGTGAGCCGCATGATAGTCTACTTTACTCAAGCACACACAACAACAGAGGACAAACATATGGAAGTGGAAAAGCTCGGACATCACAAAACAGAGAAAATAAAGACCGATCAAACATTGTGTGTTTTAGGTGTGATAGAAGAGGACACTTTGCCTCGGTGTGTCCAGAAAGAAGAAAGAAAATTGAAGAGCTGAATAAAGTAGAAAATCATGATGACTCAGAGAGGGATGACACTGATGAAGCAGTGTACATACATGAAGTGATTTTCCTTAATGAAGAGAAAGTTTTCCCGAAGAAGTTGAATAAGGAAAACAATGAGAGTAATGAGTGGTATCTTGACAATGGAGCAAGCAATCACATGACTGGAGAAAAGGAGTATTTCTCAGAGCTAAATACAGAGGTCAAAGGTAAGGTGAGATTTGGAGATGGTTCGAGTGTCAAGATTGAAGGTAAAGGTTCGATCATCTTCAAAACAAAGATCGGGGATCAGAAGTTAATGTCAGGAATCTATTACATTCCGAGTTTAACCAGCAGTATTTTGAGTCTAGGACAAGCTACAGAAGAGGGTTGTGAGGTTGTTATGAAGGATGAGTTTCTTACTTTACATGATAAGAATGGAAGACTACTCATTAAAGTAAGGAGAACACCGAACAGATTGTACAAAGTTAAACTGCAGATTGACAAACCAGTTAGTTTTCTCTCAAGACTGAGTGATGATTCATGGAAGTGGCATGCTCGTCTTGGACATGTTAGCTTTAAGACGCTCAAAGACATGTCAGCACAAGAGATGGTACAAGGTCTACCTAAGATCTCTGCTGAAAAACAGATTTGTAGATCATGTCTTGTAGGAAAACAAAGACAAGAAAAATTCCCGAAGACGAGTAACTTTAGAGCAACAAAACAGTTTGAATTAGTACATGCGGATCTATGTGGTCCTATATCACCAGCAACACCAGCTCAAAACAGGTATATTTTCGTTTTGATTGATGATTGTACGAGGTACATGTGGACATTGTTGCTAAGGGAAAAGGGAGATGCGTTCATAAAGTTCAAGAGGTTCAATGCTATGATTGAGAGAGAGCATGAAGGGAAAATGTTGATGCTGAGAACGGACAGAGGAGGAGAGTTTTTGTCAAAGGAGTTTCATGACTATTGTGAAACAAATGGGATTAAAAGACAACTGACTGCTCCATACTCGCCACAGCAAAATGGCATAGTAGAACGTCGAAACAGAACGCTAATGGAGATGACTCGTAGTATTCTAAAAGCCATGAATGTCCCAAACTATCTGTGGGGAGAAGGAGTGAGACACTCTACTTATCTTATAAACCGAGTTAAGACTAGATCTCTACGACATCAAACGCCTTACGAAAGTCTTAAGAAGAGAAAGTCGAATGTTGATCATATCCGAGTATTCGGATGTGTGGCCTATGCCAAGATCGAGTCTGTAAGATTAAGGAAGCTTGATGATCGCTCACAAGCTCTAGTACACCTCGGCAATGAACCTGGAACCAAAGCGTATAGACTCTTGAATCCCACAACCAAGAGAATAGTAATCAGCCGAGATGTTACATTTGCTGAAAATGAAGCTTGGAATTGGAAGGGAGAAGATAAGAATGTCAGCTTAGGATCTCAAGCACTTCAGTTCAAATGGAACGACCTACAAGAAGATGATGAGGAGTGTGATGGTCGTGAGAGCACTGAACATGCTGCAGAAGATATCGGAACTGAAACAGAGGAACTCACCACAGAGGAAACAATGCAGCCAGTGCGTAGGACTCAACGACAAGTACACACACCATCATACTTAAGTGACTATGTTTTACTTGCAGGTATTGAGTGTGAGAGACTTCTGCTTTCTCTTAATGATGAACCATTAAATTATGAGGAAGCCAAAGTGTCCGAAGAATGGAACAAAGCCTGCATTGATGAGATCAATTCCATTGAACAAAACAGAACTTGGAGACTGGTAGATAAGCCTTGCGGAGTTAAAGTGATTGGTTTAAAGTGGATCTTTAAACTAAAAAGGAATGCTGATGGTTCTATTAATAAGCACAAGGCTAGGTTAGTTGCAAAGGGTTATGCTCAACAAGCGGGTATTGATTTTGATGAAGTGTTTGCTCCAGTAGCACGCATAGAGACAATACGCTTACTCATGGCGCTCTCAGCTCACTATAGATGGGAAATTCACCATTTAGACGTAAAGACTGCCTTTCTACATGGAGTTTTGACAGAAGAAGTGTATGTGACACAGCCTGATGGGTTTGAAAAGAAGGGAGAAGAAGAAAAAGTTTTCAAACTCGAGAAAGCACTATATGGACTTCGTCAAGCACCTCGCTGTTGGAATACTAAACTTGACGAAATCTTGAGAAGTCTTTTGTTCAAGAAATGCATGAACGAAAGCTCTGTTTACAGAAAGGAAGAAGGTAAGAACAGCTTAATAGTTGCAGTATATGTTGATGATCTTTTTGTGACAGGAAACACACAAAAGATAATTCACGATTTCAAACCTTCAATGTCAAGAAACTTCGTGATGTCCGATTTGGGAAAGTTGAGCTTCTATCTCAGAATAGAAGTAAAGCAAAAGGAAGAAGGAATAGAGATCAAGCAAGAAGCTTATGCTAAGAAGATACTCAAAGAAGCTGGACTTGAAAACTACAACTTGACACACGTGCCAATGGACTTTGGACTCAAATTGTGTAAGGCTAATGAATCTGATCCTGAGATAGATGCAACAGAGTATCGAAGAAGGATTGGCTGTCTCAGATATTTGTTGCATACAAGGCCTGATCTAGCATTCTCAGTAGGAATGCTAAGTCGAAAGCATTGAAGCAGATCCTCAGATATTTAAGTGGCACATTGAGCTACGGTTTAGAGTACAAAAGAGGAGAATCAAGGCAGCTAGTTGGGTACAGTGATAGCAGCCATAACGTGGACTTGGATGATGGTAAGAGTACTTCTGGTCACATATTTTATCTCGGAGATGCTCCTGTTTCGTGGTGCTCACAGAAACAAAATACAGTAGCACTTTCTTCTTGTGAGGCAGAGTTCATGGCTGCAACTGAAGCCTCTAAGCAAGCCATATGGCTGCAGGAATTGCTAAGTGAAATAACAGCAAGAGAGAGTGAGAAAACAGTGATCAGAATTGACAAAAAATCAGCTTTGGATTTGACAAGAAATCCAGTGTTTCATGGACGTAGCAAGCACATCCACAAACGCTATCATTTCATTAGAGAATGTATAAGCAACGATCAGATTAGAGTCGAACATGTACTAGGAGAAATGCAACTAGCTGACATTCTTACAAAAGCATTGGCAAGGATCAAATTCAAGCATATGAGAAATCTCATTGGAGTGAAAATCATTTGTGATCAAGACATGAAGCTTAGAAGGGAGAATGTTGAGTAAGCTTCATTAGATCATTGGTCTAAGATAAGCTTTAACATGTTGGTTAAAGTTTAAGATAAGACCAAAGAGAATCCTAAATAGATTTAAGTTAGTTAAGATCTATTTAGATAAGATTAGAGATAAGATTTTCTTGTGTTTTAAGAAACTATAATTATGTGAGTCTTTGAGTTGTAAAGGCTTGTGATCAAAGAATACGGTTTGTGTATTGACTAGTTTTGAGTTATTTTCTAATTAATACAAAGAAGACGTTTAACGGATTTGCTTGAGTGTTTGATACTTTAGGCACTCATTCTCGTGTAGAAGTTGTGGCGGACAAAGTCTTTGGTCTTTTTGACCGAATTGGCATGGTTAGGGTTCTTTCATATGTCCCTATATGGCCTTTTTTGCTAAACCAGATTGTTGTGATCTCTGTTAAGCTTGCTCAATTGATAGAAGGTCTTCTGAGTGCTTCCTATGGTGGAGAATACCTATGTTCATAGACCTGTTTCGAGTTATTCTCTGTCCACCATCCACAATGTTGTTATTGTCCATGATGTATTTCCTTTTTCATGTCAACTCCCACTGTAATGATGTTCAAAAGTTGTTTATATTTCCCGTTCTCCAACACTCGCTCTGTTCGACAACAAATATATTATTAGGTCATATCACCATATGCCACACCAAATAGAATCCTACGCTTTAGAGTTTACGTTTTAAGACGTGTGTCTTATCAAAAGCAATGTTGTCCTCCATGGATAGAGCATTTTATACAAACGTGATGATGATATCACATCTTTCAAACTATATCTATAACACTTTACAAACTATGTCTCCTACATACCAATCATATCTTACATACCAGTCAATAACAAAAGACATAATCACATACAAATGACATCATTGTTACTGCAATAGCGACAGTAGCCAACGCCAAGCTGCAGCCTAACAACACAATGACCTTCCTTATACTTGACTAGACTTTTCCAACATCTCTTTATCTCCATGATCATTGTCATTCAATGACCCCACCACTACTCGCATATTGGCCATATTCGTTTTTTAGTGACTCAATTTCCAGTTTCACTACTTCCACTTCTTCCTCGAAGCAGTCGTCAATCCATTTGAATAGATGCCCCTAATTTGTTTGTATGCCTCAATTTTAAACCTAACTAAATATAAAAAACAACATAATAGGTTTCCTAATTACCTGCTTCATGGTCACGCATCGGTAGAATAGTTAACCCGGGTTATCCTGGGTCCATGAAGTGTGTCTCTTAGCTTCTCTGTTGCACTCACACATTTTCGGTTTTCCTCTCCTCGGCACTCCCCTCATCCCGCCAAATTTCCACCCTGAGTTCTCCATCTTCAACCTCATGTTTCCCTCGATGTTGTGGTTTTTCTAACTGGATTCACTTTCATACATATTTTTATGCACCTATAAGTTAAGCCCAGTGGATACAGACGCGCTTGATGAGTCTTTCTTATGACCACATTTTAAATTAATTATGTCGAATTAGAGTTAATAAAGTTAAGCCCAGTGGATACAGATACAGGCGCGCTTGATGAGTCTTTTTTTTTTTTTTTGTCAACATTCGGCCACAAATGGCCGGCCCATTAGCCAAGTTCTTGTAACTGCAAGCGGGGGACTCGATCCCAGGATGTGCAAGTGCGCATGCTTCTTGTGGACTTACCACATGCCACTAGGCTAAATGCCACTTGCGATGAGTCTTTCTTATGACCACATTTCAAATTAATTATGTCGAATTAGAGTTAATAAAGTTAAGCCCAGTGGATACAGACGCGCTTGATGAGTCTTTCTTATGACCACATTTTAAATTAATTATGTCGAATTAGAGTTAATAAATCTAATAGAGTTAATAAATCCACATTTTAAGTCGGTAACATTCTACTCATATAGCTTTGTTGACAAGCCTCAAAAAGTTTCTATGAGGTGACTGTGATTTATGGTCATTTAATGACAATGGTCATAAATCAATACGTAATTTCACCATTTTACCATTAATATCCATTACCAGTTGACCATTTCATCTAGGATTGAGATTACTAACCGACCCAAAATTTTCGATTCGAACCGAACCGAGAAATTGAAGAATCGGGTTGAATAGTGGAATATTAATCGGGTAAAAAGGATCAGGTTTTAATTGAAATCTGGGTATTGTGTCGGTTCGGTTCGGTTTTGTAGACACGATCAGTTATTACTTAACCGAAGTATAAATACACGTAAACCTGATTTCTTCTATTCTCTTCTCTTCTCTTCTCTTTGCGACGCTTCCGCTTCTCTTCTATTTGCGACGCTGCCTCTTCTCTTCTCTCTAGTGCTGCTTCTTCCACGATTCAACGTTGTCGGCTCTCTTATCTTCTCTAGTCAAGTTTCTCCTTAGGTAATCTACCCTTCTCTTCTCTTCGTCTCTTATTTTCTCTTTGATCAGTTTTAGGTTCTCGATTTGGAAATGGAGATTGCATGTTACATTTCTATATTATCTTTTATACATTTTTCTTTGAGTTGTTTTTGGCTGAACAAGGTGCTAAAGTAGAAATCCCCTTCTTGCTTGCTCAGGAATTGCATTCGAGGCAAGCTGTGTCCATAAACCTTCCTGCCTGTTTCGACTAAAAGTAAGCTTTTTCTATAGCTTCTTAGCTTCTTATCGATGAGAATATTTGCAGTAGTCTTTTCATGGTCATATTTGTTTTATGCAGGAAGAAGCTTGAAGTCCATACTTTTATGAATTTTGGATGCAAGTTTGAGCCACAGTGAGTTCCTTTACAACTTTGTTCACTTGCCTCCGCCCACATTTTGATGCTGCCCTTCTTCTTGGTTTCAATATTGAAATGTGGTTTTCCTGCTGGTATTTTGCTTTCTGATCGTTGAAAATGTTTGCTCCTTTAGCTAGAATTCACCGTAAATTGACTGAGAGCTTGCATACATTAAGCAAGTTGACTAATATGAGAAGTAGATAATAATAATTAGTGTTCATTTTATGTTGAGTGGATAAAAGTAAAACTCTTGTTCAAATCTTTGTTGTGGTAATGAATATTAAAACTCTTGTTCAAATCTTTGTTGTGGTAATCATTACTGTTTTTGGTCTAGCAATGTTACAAATAGAACACGTGGGATCTTTGATTGAAAGTCATGCCTCTTGAAGCAGTTAAATCTAAAAATGTGGCAGTAGTGAAGCAGTTAAATGTGGCAGTAGTGAAGTAATTATTTAGGCATGTCAATCTTTCAACCTTATATTGTGATCTTTGAGCTTCTAATTTCCATGTAATGAGCTAAAGGATAAAAGAAAAACCACACAGGTTTGTTCTCACAAATGTCATTGCATTCCATGACAAGCTTGACCCACTAGAAGCCATTAGCAATCCGATTTCTTCCCGGTTTGTTCCTTAACTGAACGGTAAGCCGACATTACATGTTCTATACATGCAATATTTTTTTCCTTATGATATAATGATTTGTAAGCTGCTGCTGAGTATCAACCACATTTTTGTAGATCACAAAACAGTGGAAGACAAACAAAACTTGGTTACCAAAAGAAAAAATTGACGAGGTTTGTATTTTAATCCTCCCTTTTAAAATTTACCGAGCTCGTCATTCTTTGCTTTCATCAAGTGCCTTTCTTCACTACTGCCACATTGTTCTTGTTATGTCTTAAACCATTTAGGCATTTGATTTCCTTGACAAGCTGCTCTGGTATGATTAGCAAGACATGTAATCTTAATCATCTTGTCGTGATGGTAATGATTTCGATTGTCTAAAACGTGCTTTAGATATTTCTTACATGATACAAGTTTAGAACAGTCTGAGATTTGAGTGTAAGTGATACTACGAGTTTTAACCCTATATCCTACTGCAAGTGCACATCAAACGAAATAGTATTTAGGGATCGAATCCACAAAGAACCAAGTTACACTCTCAATTTCTATTGAATCACAAGCTATATCAATCGAATGAAGAAAGTGAGTTCTAAATACTTTGATGTGATTGTAACAAAATAATTAAAGTAATCGGAGGTCGGGTATTCATTTAGGAGTTAGAATTCTTGCCAGGAAAACTATTCAGTAACTACTCTAATCTTATTCTCGGCTTGAACATAAATAAAGGTAAACCAACTCTCGTTGAATCTACCCCTCTATTAATAACCTAAAGGTCGTAACTCTCGTTGGTTTCAGATTACAGATAGGCTTTATCGTTTGGGTTCAATTACCCACAATCCAACCTAGCATCAACTCTCGTTGGTAGTGAAGGAATTGCTTTTCTAACCTAGTTCTAGTTTTTAACAATTTTCTGGAAAGTTAACAACCTAAAATCATCGACTTGGTGATCAGGCTAATCTATGCATTAGACTCGAGTATTAGAAGGAGAATCATCTATTCATCAATACTATTTGTTCCCCATCAGTGAATTCTAAAACCCTAGAATCCCTAGATCCAATCTAAGATCTACTCAGACATAGAACAACAAATTGGGCAAGTCGTGATGAACTGAAATCGAAATTGCATTAACAGAAATAAAGAGGATTCAGAAATTCTTCTCAAGTATGAAGAGATCTTCTCTCTAGCTCACAACTCAAAAACTGCTCCCTCATAAAAATAGGAAAAAGAGTATTTATAGGGCCCAAAACAAGAGCTGAAAATCGTGAAATTAGGTTTCTGCGAAAGGCCTTCGATCAATCGATCCTTGGTTGATCGATCGATCTTCTGGAATGATGCATCGATCTTCTCAAAAACCAAGTCGTTCTTCGGATAGTGCGCATATTCCTTTCAGATCATTGATCGATCGATCCATGGTAGATCGATCAGTCCTTCCTTTCATGGAGAATGCCAGAAAATGCTTCAAACCTCTCCAAAGTCCACCTTCAAACATGATTCCAACTCTGAACGTTTTTGACCTGAAATCTCAATAAAACATAGACAAATTTCTCAAATATAACTGTAATAATGAGCTCAAAACCGACAAAATATGATGAACATCAGTAAGTAGAAAAATTGTCTATGTTTAAAAACAAACATAGAAGGTAGAAAAATTGAGATTGACTGAGATTCTCTAGATGTTAGAAAAAAACAGACTTAGGCTTTTCTTCTATTTATAGATATGGCATCTTTTCAGGCTGACAATGACGAGTTTATTGATAGAGAGGAAGAAGTTTTAGGTCCTAATGAAATATGAAATAAGAAGAAAACAACAATTAAGAACTCAACGAGTGAGATTCCTCCAAGACCTAGGAAGAGGGTTGCTCGTAGGTTAGCAGTATGGGCACATTTTATTGAGAATGAGAATACAGATGGAGCAGCCAGCAGTTGTCGATATTGTGGGCAGGAAATCGTATGTGACAGCAAAAAAGTAGGAACAACTCCCATGAAGAACCACTTAGAAAGATGTAAGTTGTTCAAGACATACAAAGAGAATGGATCTCAGTCTATTTTGGCGCCTCATAGTAGTAGTGTAGTCACAACCATGAAGTATGATAAAGAATTGTTCAAAAGGTGAGTGAATGAGATGATTATACTAGCTGAGTTGCCTTTTTCATTTGTGGAATCGGAGGGGTTTAGGAGATTCTGCTTCAATGTCCTCCCAGTGTATACAGTTCATTGTAGAAAGACTGCAACTTCAGACATCTACTCAATAAACTTGCAAGAGAAAGAAAACTTGGAGAAGTTGTTCGGTTGTGATAAGAAGATAGTATCTCTCACCGTAGACATATGGACAGCGATGAAGTTACTTTAGAGTAGAATCTTATTTCATTAAGCTCTCACAGAGATGAAGTTTTAAGGGAACAAGCATTAGCTATGAGAGTTAAGTTTGAGAAGTATTGGGATGGACTTCTCAACATGAATCATTTGCTAATCATTGCAAGTGTCTTTGACCCTAGGAATAAGATGGAGTTTGCATCTATTCGCTTTAACAAGCTCTATGGTAAAGACAGTGAGGAGATTAAACATCTAAGATCCTCAATCACGGCAACAATGAAGAGTCTGTATGAAGAGTATGTCAGTAAGCTAAGCACCTCTTCTCAAGCTGGTTCCAAGAGTGATAATATGGCTGATCTTGATTTTGAACAAGTCCTTTGTTTTTTATTTGTCTGACAATGATGGGTATGATAGGGATGTTTTGTATCAAGAGATGGATAATAAAACTGCAAATGAGGAAGCAAGTAGTGAGTTAGACATTTACTTGATGGAGAAAACTATTCCACGTAATAAAAATCTCTTGGGAATGGATTCTGATGTGCTAGCATGGTGGAAGCGTAATAGTGTGAAATTTCCTATATTATATGAGCTTGCCAAGGACGTGCTTTCCATTCAAGTGTCTTTGGTTGCTTCAGAGTCTGCATTCAGTACAAGTGGAAGTATTTTGGATCCTTACAGAAGTTGCCTAGCACCACATATGATTGAAGTTTTACTTTGTTTACAGCAGTGGCTAAAAAGCACAATAGATGCAACAAAGGTTGCAAACTTGGCTCAGATAATTGAAGAATTGGAGTTTCAAGACTCATTAGATAATCCACTGATTCTGTTTTTGATTATATTGGCTGTTGTTTGCTTTATAATGAGTTCTTGAAGTATTTGTTTCCTTGTGTAGCTCCTTCGACTTTGGAACAACTTCAAATAGATGTGTGAGCTGCTTCATCTTTATTTTTGTAACTTCATATCTCTCTTTCTCAATTTGCAGTTTTTTCTGTTTTTACATTCTGTTATTTGATTTATATGTGTCATGAACCATTTGTTGTGTTTATGCTATGAACACTTTGTTTTTATGCTATGAACACTTTATTATGAATCATTTCAGTTTTAGCAACATGTTTTGAATCATTGTTGCATCAATCAAAAGCATTTTATGGTATTCATTTTGCATCATTGCAGGTTAAAACAGGTACAAATCGGGTTGGTTCGGATTGGGTATTTCTGACCCAAAATACCCGATACCCGAACCGACTTGATTAACATACTACTCGGTTAGTTTCGGCCACTTTTTCAAAACCCGAGATTACCCGAAATCCGATTAACCCGAACCAAACCAACCCGCAATACCCAAAATCGCAAGCCTAATTTCATCGCACCATATATCTCTCCTTCAACACTAAACCAAGATTGTGGACAAAAATAAATGTTTTCATTTATTATGTGTACACTAGGTGGTTGGTGTCGTTTAAACATGTACTCCATCTCTTCACGCCAAAACATATATATATATATATATATATATATATATATTATCTTATAAGCTGCTTTAAACCCTTTACTCCAGATTTCTTAGTAATGTTGGGTTCCGTTTTAGTGATTGTTCGGGATTGGGAATACAACGATGATGGGAATTGCCATTTCAAGGTGCGGAAAGAAGGATTTGCTTGTGGTGGTATTTCACTTAAAGAAACTGACGATTTCCACACTTTCCAAAAATTAGTCATACACTTTTCTGCCGTCAACTACTTAACATGGTCTACTTCCCTTAGCTTCTAGTCCCCTCCCGTTAATGTTCCTTTTACCCAAGGCAGGATGCCCCTTGTTTTGGTCAAAGACGATGCAAGTTTGGAGTCTTTCAAAACTGCTTACACTAACAAAAGAGGATTGATTATGTACTTCTCAGTTCAAGTGCCTATTAATGGTCCATTACCTTGAGGATGATGACATCTTTGCTCAAGTAGAACACGCAGAGAAGGTGTATCTCGCTTGCAAAGAAAAAGTTGTTGACATTTCCTTTCTCTATCTACTAATCAAGGTTCATCCCCTAAAGCCAGCTTCAGATGTTCTTGAACACATATGGGGGCAGCTTATTCAACAGAAACAAAGCACGACAACGGCCATGACAATGATTTTGTTGAAAAGTGATTCAAATTACAATCAATGATTTCAGTTACATGTTTTGCTAGTTTTTATTTCTAATCAAGGGGGTTTCAGTTTTTACTTTTAATTATAGGACATAATGAGTTCGTGGGTGTAGTGGGTGCTGTTACATTTTTGTTTCTTATAACTTCATGTTGTCTCTTTCATTTTCTATTATCAGAGAATAAAAGATTTTCAGCAAAACTTTCTTTGTGTTCTTTGTTCTTTTCTTACTTTGTTTCTTCTAGTGTTTTGTCTCGTAACAACATTGTGGTATCAGAGCTATGGCAGCCAATGGATCAAATCCGCAAGGTACGGTTCCGATATTTAAAGGTGAAAAATATCACCTTTGGAGTCTCAAGATGAAGATGATGTTCAGATCTCAAGAAAGTTGGGATTTGGTGGAGAATGGATTTGAAGATGCAAATCCTGCGGAACCTGATCAGCAGTTACGAGAGAGACGCAAGAAGGATGCAAAGGCGCTGTTTTGGATCCAGATGGCTTTGGAGGATGATATCCTGTCTCGGATCTCAGCGGTGAATACATCTCACGAAGCCTGGGAAATTTTGAAGCATGAGTACATGGGAGATAAGAAGGCGGTCGCTGTCAAGTTATAGATTCTTCGTCATCAATTTGAAACGCTTTTGATGAAGGAGAATGAGACGATACAAGAATATTTGGCGAGAGTTTCCGCTGTTGTCAACCAAATGAAGTCTTATGGTGAATTCTTGTCAAATGAAATTGTTGTGAGTAAAGTTCTTAGGAGCTTAACTCCAAAGTTTGAATATGTGGTACCTGCAATCATGGAGGCAAATGATATGAGTACATATACCTTTGACACCATGATGAGCTCGTTGATTGGTCATGAGGATCGTCTTGGTAATAAGACTGAGAAAAGTGAAGCAAAAGCTTTCCAAATGAAGGGAGAGTACTCTGGTCAGAAGAATGGCAGCAGCTCTAGAGCTGCAGGTAGAGGACGAGGCAGATCGGGAGGTCGTGGAGACCATGGAAGAGGCAGAGGAAGAGGTTATTATGATAACTCAAGAGGTACCAACAAAAGTGACATTCAATGTCATTATTGCAGGAAGTATGGTCATAAGCAGGCCGACTGTTGGAAAAGGCAAAAAGAATAAAAGCATGCTAGCTTTGTTGAGCAAGAAGATGAGCAGCCTCGACTTTTTATGGCATTTAAAAGTGAGGAAACGTCCAAATCTGTGTGGTATTTGGATAGTGGTTGTTCAAATCACATGACGGGAACCAAATCTTTGTTCAAAGAGTTAAGATGAGTCCTACAAGATTAATGTGAAACTTGGAAATGACAAAGAAGTTCAAGTTGAAGGTAGAGGAGTCGTGGCTATCCAGATTGGTCATGGTAATCTCAAACTCATCTATAATGTGTATTACATTCCCGATCTAGCACATAATTTGCTGAGTGTTGGTCAAATCGTGGAGAATAATTGTTCTGTTTTTTCTGATGAGGGTGTATGTATCATCAAGGATAAGAAATCTGGTCTCATGTTGGCAGAGGTGAAGAAGGCATCAAACAATCTATTTCCATTGAAAATGTCTTCTGTTGAAACAAGTGCTTTGGTCGCTAAAGTTTCTGATATTTCGAAGTTGTGGCATTTGCGGTATGGTCATCTAAATGAGAATGGGTTAAGAGTGCTCAATCAAAAGGATATGGTCGTTGGCTTACCAAAGATTGATGCTCTTAAGTTGTGTGAAGGCTGCATATATGGGAAACAAACTCGCAGGTCGTTTCCAGTAGGAAAAGCAAGGAGAGCAACTCAATGTCTTGAGATTGTTCATGCTGATTTATGTGGTCCGATGCAGACCGGATCTCTTGGAGGCAGCAAGTATTTTCTGATGCTGACAGATGATTACAGCAGGATGAGCTGGGTTTATTTTCTTGAATCGAAAGGAGAAGCATTCGAGATGTTCAAGAAGTTCAAGGCTCTTGTGGAGAAACAAAGTGAGCAGCAAGTTAAGGTGTTACGAACTGACAGAGGAGGAGAGTTTACATCTACTGAGTTCAATCAATTCTGTGAGAGAGAAGGGATACACCATGAGCTTACTATAGCTTACACACCGGAGCAAAATGGTGTAGCGGAAAGGAAGAACATAATTGTAGTGGAGATGGGTAGAAGCATGTTAAAACAAAAGAATCTACCTAATCAGTTTTGGGCAGAAAGTGTGAGGACAGCAGTGTACTTGTTGAACATATCTCCTACAAGAGCAGTCTTAAACAGAACACCATATGAAGCTTGGTGTGGCAGGAAACTTGGGGTGAGTCATTTAAGAGTTTTTGGTAGTGTTTGCTACTCTCTTATAGATGTTCATGACAGGAAGAAGTTTGATGAAAAATCTGAGAAATGCATTTTTCTTGGATATTGTTCACAATCTAAAGGTTATAGATTGTACAATCATGTGAGTGGAAAGACTGTTGAGAGCAGAAATGTTACCTTTGATGAGGAAACGGTTTCGACTTGGCGTGAAGGTGGAAATGGTGAGCTTGTGGAAATTTCCGTTGACAACATTGATGAACGAGAAGAGAGTCAAAATCCAGCACACTCTGTAGCTAATACACAAGCAAGCTCAGCGCCTAGCTCACTTAGAGTTAATGGGGCAAGTGATGGAGAAGGAAATTCAAGCACAAGTCCACCTCAAAAATTCAGATCACTGCAAGAAATTTATGAGGAACAACATGCATTTTTTAGTGCTGATCCAGTGACAGTTAATGAAGCAGAAAAGAATGAAGAATGGCGAAAAGCAATGGAAGAGGAGATCGCTTCTATAGAGAAGAATCAAACATGGCAGCTGGTTGAGCTTCCTAGTGATAAATATTGTATTGGTGTGAAGTGGGTGTTTAAAACTAAGTATCATGTAGATGGCAGCATTCAAAAGTATAAGGCAAGGCTGGTGGTTAAGGGGTATGCACAAGAATATGGAGTGGATTATGAAGATACTTTCTCTCCGGTAGCAAGGTTTGACACTGTAAGAATTCTTCTTGCCTTTGGAGCTTATATGCGTTGGCCAATATACCAGTTTGGTGTTAAGTCAGCTTTCTTGAATGGTGAGCTACTTGAAGAGGTTTATGTTGATCAGCTTGAAGGTTTTGTAGTTTATGGCAAAGAGGGTTTCGTCTACAGGTTGTATAAGGCTCTTTATGGGCTTAAACAAGCTCCCAGAGCTTGGTACAACAAGATTGATTCCTTCTTTGCAGATTATGGCTTTGAAAGAAGCAAAAGTGAGCCTACTCTCTACATAAAGAAGCAAAGTGAAGGAGATATCCTTGTTGTGTGTTTATATGTAGATGATATGATTCACATGGGTTGTAGTGCTTCACTTATTGCTAAGTTCAAATCTAGTATGATGGAGAAGTTTGAGATGACAAATCTTGGGCTGTTGTATTTTTTCCTTGGTCTTGAGGTTAAGCAAGTGGAAGATGGGATTTTTGTGTCTCAACATAAGTATGCTTCTGACTTGCTTAAAAGGTTTGACATGACAGGTTGCAATGCTGTAGAAATTCCTATGAATGTCAATGAGAAGCTGCAAATGGACGATGGAACAATGAGTGCAGATGCAACAAAATTCAGGAGTTTAGTTTGAGGTCTTATCTATCTAACTCACACAAGACCAGATATTTGTTTTCCTGTGAGTGCAATTTCTAGTTCATGCACAATCCGACCAAACATCATTTTGGAGCAGCAAAGAGGTTGTTGAGATATATTGCAGGAACAGCAGACTATGGCTTATGGTACAACTCAGTTTCAGAATTTGAATTAGTTGGATTCACAGACAGCGATTGGGCAGGCTGTGTGGAAGATAGAAAAAGTACCTCAGGACATGTTTTCAATCTAGGTTTTGGAGCACTTTGTTGGAGTTCAAAGAAGCAGAGAGTGACAGCTTTATCATCATCAGAAGCAAAGTATACAGCAGCTACTGTAGCAGCATGTCAGGCAGTTTGGTTAAGAAGAATTTTGGAAGACATCAAGCAAGAACAAGTGAAGGCAACAACAATTTTCTGTGACAACAAGGCAACTATAGCAATGACCAAGAATCCAGCATATCATGGAAGAACAAAGCATATATCCATCAAGGTCCACTTTATCAGAGACTTGGTTAGTGAAGGGTCAATTTTTTTGGAGCATTGCAGCACAAACGAGCAGAGTGCAGATGTTCTTACAAAAGCATTATCGAAGAAAAAGTTTGACTACTTCAGAAGTAAGCTTGGAGTGCACAAGTTTGAATCAAGGGAGAGTGTTGAAAAGTGATTCAAATTACAATCAATGATTTCAGTTACATGTTTTACTAGTTTTTATTTCTAATCAAGGGGGTTTCAGTTTTTACTTTTAATTATAGGACATAATGAGTTCATGGGTGTAGTGGGTGCTGTTACATTTTTGTTTCTTATAACTTCATGTTGTCTCTTTCATTTTCCGTTATCAGAGAATAAAAGATTTTCAGCAAAACTTTCTTTGTGTTCTTTGTTCTTTTCTTACTTTATTTCTTCTAGTGTTTTGTCTCGTAACAACAGATTTTGAGTACTAAGATAATTTGTTAAACTGTGAATACCCTCCACATTGGGACCCCTTAGCTATCCCACATATTTAAACATGCAGTTGGCATCTATACTATTAAAAGACTATTTCATGCTAAAATTTCTAGTATTTCAACAATCTCAAACACGAAATTAGAAGAAGAAATCGATGAACACAAAGCCAATAATAAGAAGTCCTTCTCTTGTTAATCTCAACAAAGGGAAAATAACTCAAAACCCTTACAATCCCACAAATCTCTCAACTAACTAAATCTCATGTATTTATCTCATATATATACTTATCAACAAATCAAATCTAATAAGGAAAAAGATATAGTCATTAAACCAAACCAATAAAAAAATCTAAACCAAACCAAAACACAACTTAACCAAAGACTAACTTCGTTCTCAAGTAATCTTAAGCTTAACCAACAAAATTGACATGTAAGACAATTGTAGGATAATAGCCATTTGTCGTGACAAAAATGCGATTGGAGGATATATGCAAGAGCAAAGTTGCCTTCACTTATTGAAGTAAGGAAAGTTCAGCTATAACATTCATGCGATGTTGTTTCCCACTTAAAGTGTAATAAGAATGCTACCGCCAAAATTATTTTTGTTTTGCTGTGTAAAATCCGGGAACGGGAAGAAAGGCCCACAGGCTTGTGCTATTCTGGATTAGGTGTTATCTAAAATTAACATTAAGATTTCTTATCCCAAAGCATGGCAAACAAAGGAGATCACCATTTGTCGAGCTCGTGGTAATGAAGAATCGAGTTTCAGTACACTTTCTTCATATCTCCACCTCCTAAAGTCTTCTAATCTAGGGACCATTACTAACATGGAGACTAAAGCGTCCAACAATGATCAATTGTTGTTTAAGTATCTCTTCTTAGCCTTTAGAGCATCTTTTAGCGCATACAAATTCTTACGCCAAGTGATTGTTATAACTGGCACCCAATTGAAAGTTAAGTACAAGGTTTGTTTGCTTACAACACGTTGTCAAGATGGTAATGTGAAAATCTTCCCATTCGCATTTGGCGTTGTTGAGAAGAAAACGAAGTTGAGTGAACTTGGTTCTTGAAACAGCTTCAATCCTTTGTACCAAATGAGAGTAGCCTCATTTTCATTTCGGATAGGCACACATCAATATACTTCTCTTAATGCTTTTTACCCACTCGCTCACCATGGAGCTTGTGTTTTCCATCTATGTCGCAATGTGAACCACCGATTCAAGAACATTGGTTTAGGTGATTTTGTTTCCAAGGTTGCTCGAGCTTTAATAGTTCGATCCTCCAAATACTGGTTTACATAAATTGCTCATCATAGTCCTTCTTGTGCTAAGTATCTAGAACAAATTGGTTTCTCTCATTGGATTATTGCGTACTCCCAAGGTCAAAGTTTCAATGTCATGACTAACAACATTGTCGAATCCTTAAACTTTGGCATTGGGAAATCAGTTTATTTTCCTATTGTTACCATGATTGAGTTCATTAGAACAATCTTAATGAGATAGTTCTTTCTGCATCGAGATCTTATAGCACATTCAAGTTCTCTATGCACTCCTCAGACTGAAGAAAAACTAATTGACCACCTTTTTCTTGCTACTGACTGCGCTGTTTTATCATCTCTCCCTTTTGTTTATCAGGTTAATGATGTCTATGGTTTCGTTTTACAATTCAATATTTCAAAACATTCATGGAGCTTCAAGGTCTTCGATATATTGCAGGTCCCATGTTGCCATGTTCTTGCCGTCGCGGGTGTCACTAACATAGGTTTATACTCATTGGTTAGTGAATTTTATTCTTCACTGTTTCAGAGAAACTTGTACGAAGGCTCTATCACGCCGGTCCCTCATGCCAAAGATTCAAAGATTCCTCTGTCTTTGAAAGAAGTCATTATTAAGCCTACAAGGACAAACATGCCTGAAGGCAGACCTCGTAAACTACGAATCCTTCCATAGAGGAGATCTTGGTAAGTATTCCACCAGATTTTTCTTCACTATTCTTTCCTCTTTTCACTTACTCATTCTTTCATACTATCAGATTCCTCGTTTGCCTCGCTCACAGAAGTGTACTCGGTTCATGGGCTCTGGACACAATAGAGTTACCTACAAGAATCCTATTTTAGAGATGCAGACCTCTATGTCTTTTAACTTTCTTACGTAATGAGTTTGTCCCTCTATAATCTCGGATTTTGTGAATTTACTTTGTCCCTCGACTTCCCTCTTTTCAACATTGTTTCCAACGTTGAATTTCTTTTATCTAATATTTATTTTAAAAACTGATATACATCATATTTACATAGATTTCCATTCATATTTTGCTCATTTTCATCACTTGGAAGTCTCATTCATTCATTCTAGTACAAGTTTTCTTTGATTTTTGCATTTTAGAGTTTAGATAGATCAAGTCGCATGTTTGTTCATTTTTAAGTATTTTAGGTGAATTGGAGCTAAGTCTTGGAGGTGTGCAAGGTAATGACCAAATCCTTGAAACAATGAAGCATCAAAGAGGAGAAGAAGAGTGATCGAAGAGGATTCTCGAGCACCCACTCGTGAAATGTGATCGAGAAAATGGACAACAGTTTCAAAATGAATTCTTGGGCACCATGTCGTGAAAAGTGGTTGAGAAAATTACAGAGAAGAAATTCTTGGGCAAGTGGTCGAGAATTTTGGCCAGACATATTTTCATATTTGGTCCGACCACGTTTCCTTTAAAAAAAACTCTTACCCTAACTTTTTAGAACATGTCCTATTTTCTGAGCTTTTTCTAGTGAGAGTTTGAGAAAGAGGGAGTATATTGGAGATCTTTTTAGGGATCATATCTTTGGATCATCATCTCTCATCTATTAGGATTTTTTCATCTTTTCTCTTATCTCTTTCATTAAGTTTATCTTCTTATCTTTTGTTTTGTTTTCCATTGTTGTGATGCGTGAGTAGTCTTTTGAATGGTTGATGGCTTGGTAGATCTAGGGTTAGATGATTACTTTTTGGTCTTTAGGTTGTTAGATTCCTTCATATTAGGTGATCGTAATGTTAGATTCAACTTGATTACTTGAAAATAGATGTTGGGATATTTTTTTCTTGGAAGGTGTTTGTGAAAATTCCTGAGAGACATTTTATTGAGTTTTTCTTCCCTAACCATTGAGAGATGAAGTTAGGGTGATTAGTAGAGTTAATGGACTTGTGTTTAATGCTTATTGTTGCTTAAATTGGCAAATGAGAGTTTAACTCAATTGATTGATTAGTATAGAGACCAATGCCATGAGAATAAATTGATCTAGAGTCGTGTTTCATGTCCTAGGTAGAGCTTAATTGTTCATTGATACATTAATTAATTGTCTTTTGCTTAGATCAATTACTTTGCATATAGCCATTCACTTTTGATTAATTGTTTTTGCATTTGTATCGTTGTTTTTGCTTAAGTCTTTGCTAGTTTTGTTTGTTTCTTGTTTTGTTTGATCTTGATTTGAGTTTGTTTTGTTTTGTTTTAGTAGTTTTTACGTCAATTACCTTATCTATTGTTATATAGTTTAAGTCCAAATTCTTGTAATTTTAGTATGTTAGTTCTATGTGAATTCAATTTTCAAATATTATATTGACATTTGATGCACTTGTTGATCAGTATTAAACAGTGACAATAAAAAAACACACATGCATCATAAACTACTTAATATGTGCTACATTCTCTCAACAAGACAGGTGCAAGCGATCAAATCATTTTTAGATGAATCTAACACGCAAGTACACAACTTTCCCGCCCACACTTTCATTTGTGTCCGAGGTCATTTTCGGCAATTCACACTAGTCTTTTCCTAGAAAATATATTTTAGAATATATTACAAAGTGACTATTCTATACAATTTATAACTCAAAAATGACTCAAAAAACCTACTGCCCAAGATATTCCCTATTATTAATATAGGTTTATTTAATGAGTATGTTTATTTAAAATTTTTAAGTCTTTAACTATATTTTTATGAACAAGTCTTGATTTTCAACATGAATACTTTTTGGGTTTTCAACTATATTTTAGAATGGATTATAAAGACATATAATACCATAAACTTACCCATTTATATATTTTGGTTTCTCTTTTTTCTTTTACAAGAATGGTTATACAACTTTATAAAACTTCATATGTTATATGTACTCAATGGATCATATCCGAATACCTGCGGAGATATATCAGATCAAAATCCGAATAATTAAAAAAGCGTATTATAGATGTGGATCCGGATATCTAATGTGTTGACCATAGTAATTAGTACGTACTGTACTATTCTAGTTGTCTAATTCCTGTTTTCTTTTCTTTTTTGTCAATATGTCTAATTCCCTTTTTCATAATAATTGGCTTATTCCCTATCCTTATTTTTGTATGTTTCCAAATAGGCATTATATTTGGTGCCATATATTTGCAATAAGCTTATAAGCTATAAGGTCTGTCAACGAGGGGCTACTTCAGTAATGGAAGCATCGTCGATGGAACATAGAGCAGAGGAATGCGTCGATGGACCTACTTGTTCGACTTTGTCATGTCTAGTCCGCAAGAAAAATCCAGGTGGTCGAGGAACAGCAAGAACGATTGAGCTAGTAGTGAGCATTTGGAGGATTAATGACATGGTTGGACGATCTTCAGCTTCTTCTTGAACACATAGTAAAGCTATATGTATGCATCTGCTAATATCGTTTCCTTGATAATCCTCTTGAAAGCTTGGATCCACTAGCTCCAATGGTGATCCATTGTTCCATAGTCTCCAAGTCTAGTTAAACATTTTAGTAAGATATTAGTCACTGTTACATAAATTCTACACAAATCAAAGTTTGTCTTATGTTTTCACCGAATAAATAGCTCAAATATTTTCGATAAAATTTAATCAAAACCATGATAAAAATATCGAATAATCAGAAATTTGTCGAAAATCTGGCTACCAAAATTAATATAAATCAAAAGTTGCTGACAAAAAAAAAATTGGTGGATATTTTTTCAACTTAAATTTAAGTGCTTTAAATTTGGGGCACATTTCTAAAATTATATGATTCAAACTCTATAAAATTTTGACAAAAAATTATGATTGAAGGAATTTTTTGAAGTTATAAGGTTTTAGTGTGTATACTTACATATGTAACCAAATTTCCAGAACTATCATTCATTCCATAGAGACTGTTGTTCTTTTTGCCACTTATAATTTCAAGAACCAAGACTCCGAAGCTATAAACATCTGATTTCATGGAGAATTGGCCATACATTGCATACTCTGGAGACATATAGCCACTGTGACAAAAGCTTATAGCCTGAGTTTGAAAGAAGCATGATACTTATATCTAAAGAAAATATATGGTAAGGGAAAAAACTTACTAAGTTCCAACAATTCTTTTCGTGTTGGCTTCCGTTTGGTCCATTCCAAATATTCTTGCCATTCCAAAATCTGCAATCTTTGGGTTCATATCATCATCCAAGAGGATGTTACCCGCTTTGAGATCACGGTGTATGATTGTGAGTCGCGAATCTTGATGAAGATATAGAATTCCTTTAGCTATTCCTTGGATGATTTTGTACCTTCTTGTCCAGTCAAGCTGGCTTTTCAATATAGAGTCTAGCAAATTTTGCATTAATAAGGTTAACTAAAAAAATGTTAAGAACGGACATAGAATAATGGATTTTTTTTTGGGATAAACGTAGTAAAACCAACCAAAGAGAAAGTAATCAAGGCTTTTGTTAGGCACAAACTCGTAGACAAGTATTTTCTCTTCTCCTTCGAAACAGAATCCAAGAAGCCTAACCTCATTCTTGAACTCTCTTTCACCTTGCCCTGATGTTTTCGATAGTCTTTTCACTGCAACTTGTAATCCATTAGGAAATGTGCCCTAAAAGGAACATATATATGTGTTTAATTAAAGTGCCACATGAACAACTACGTATTTGTTTATGAACTATGTGGTTTAATCTTTGTTGATTTTATTTAACCAAATTTTTGTGAGATTTTATTTTTTATACTTCAGTATTGTTATCTTACAATTATTTAACCAAAAGTTTAATCATATAATAACAATAATATTTTTAAATTTTAAATAATAAATATAATTAAGGATTAAACTTCACATGAGGACTGCACGATACAGACTTCACATGAACTCTGCTCTATAAGTAGATTTCATGTGAAGTCTGTAATATATTCTAAAGGGTATTTATATAAATGCGTTACCAGTTTTTTTGTTTGGTCATGGAGGACAAAATTATAACTTCACTATCCTGATAGGTTATTTTTGCAATTGATTTCAAAAAAGTTACTTTTTGCATTTAAAATCAATTTTTTAGTTACTTTAGCAATTGTCTCTTAAAACGAAAGAAAATTCGAAAAAAAAAATATATAAAAAAGTAGGGCTTATGGACTTTCTTTTTTATATTCTTAGAGTTTAATTTGTCAACAATTTGATCGACTAGTCCTGATCCATAGGCTAACTCAACCCTTAAAATTTCTATTTGATTTCAAATTGGTAAATGGGAGGGATCGAACCCTTTACTGCATATAATTTCAAAATTAGAAAACTAAAAGCAAAACCAAAAAATCTAAAAAGAAAGGAAATTTTAATAGAAAATATAGAATAATAGGTTAGTCTTAAGAACAAAAATAAAAAAATTAGGATGATCTTGGTAGTGAGTCTGATATTTGGATTTGTGGGTTTAAAACTATGGATTATGAATAGTTAAACTATCATATCTATAAAGAAAATTAGTTAGTAATATTGATTGCGAGAATTTGGTCAAAGAGTTTATTACAACAAGTGGAACAAAAATTGTGAGTAACGTTTTTCTTTTTTTGGTTTATCAACAGATTTTTTTAATTATAAAAATTTACATTACAAACAAAATTTTATAAAACTTTTAAAATTGATTTCGTTTTATGCATCTCTAACCCTTGGGACAGTACTAAACTCAACACTTACAAAGCTAAATGAAATGGTAAATATACCTTGTAAACTTCCCCGAATCCACCTTGGCCGAGTTTGTTACTTTCTGAAAACTTATTAGTTGCAGCTTCAACATCTTTCAAATCAAACTGTAGTGAGCCAGCGGTTTTAATATCACTCCCACCTGCAAAATATCAAATGTTTTAAGCATTAAGTTGAATATAACTTCTGAAGTAGCAAAAGACTAGTATGATTTTGAATTTTACCATCATCTGCAGCTGCTGTCTCATAAGTTTTCCTCGTTCTTTTGGTACGGAAATAGTAGTAACAAGCTACGAAAAGCAGCACAAAGAAAGCTAAAGGCAGAAAAATTGCTGTGATTATTACGGTGGACTTTCTGCTTTTTCCTGTGTGAAATCTTAGATCAGACATGACACATACTTTCCCAAATCATGAATGTCTCAACCACAAAACTTTTAGAGAGAGAGCTCTTACGCGGCTCTGGAGGAGGAGAAAGAAGAGCTTGACTTGGTGGAGGAGGAGGAAATTGTTTGCCTAAGGTTTCATTATAGAAAGGGTACTGCTCATATCTTACGCTACAACTCGGCCAAATAAGTCTTCCTCCAATTTTGTCTCGAGGCAATTGGTCAATGGTTACCTGAAGACAATTTAAGCAAGTCTGCTTTGACATATCAGGCGTGCACTGAACCATTACATAAATGGTTTCTGACGCATTTAAATTTCCCTCGCTAACCGCAAACTTTTTTGAACTATCAGCAGCCATATTAGCAGTTTTGTTCATCAAAGAAAGAAGAACATCATTGAAAGAGAAAATTGCTGCGCCGTAACATTCTTGTGGTTTATCATCAAGATTCCATTAGTCTTTAGAGTATCCAAGATAAAATTTTGGTAAGAATATCGAAGCATGCATTCATCGTAATACAGAATAGCCTTCTTTCCATTTGGACACAGATCCTTAATTTCTTTGACCGCTGATTTGACGCAGTCACCACAGATTTTCACCGAAAAGTCTCCGCGGCATAGGAAAAGTCCGTATACCATGTCAGGATTTTGACCCACTGAAAGGCTTTGGAATCCACTTGAGAAATAAGAATCATTAGAAGAAAGAGACAGCAAAACGGTTTTTAGATTGGAAGAGTATATGCTGTTTTTGAGGTAAGTTGTATTTGAACAAACATAACCAATGTAATTAGGTTTGTGTTGCTGTATAGAAGGTCTCAGGCTTGTAAGGAAGGTGAGAAGAAAGAGGAATCCATAACCAGACATTCTCCAATACATCTTGAGTAATGCCTTTTTTTTTAATGGATGGTCTTTGATAAATCTGAAATGAGAAGTGCTGCTCTTTAAAACAAACCAGTTTCTTCCAAGTCTATGTCAACGCTTAAAGTTAAAACCAAAAAAGACTCTACTTGTCAGACGAGTAACATAGACGTTCTAGTTCGTGTTTGCACAAAAATATAAAAGTAAGTATACTATTTCGTGTGGAATGGTTTATTCAGTTACAAGGAAATAACCAAAATATGACAGTTGTCTCAACGGATGTGTAACGGAAATATTCACTGTCGAGAAGATTATACAATCGCAACGGATGTGTGACGGAAACAGACAGAGGAAAAAATCACATTCTATCTGTAATTACGTATAGTTTTCGCCAACACCGATAAAACATTTATGTGATAGGAACCGTCAATAATATCCAAACAAAGCCTTATTAGCCAATCAAGTGTGGAAAATATCAAAACGACTTTTACTTTATACTCCATCGCTTTTACAAATCATGATATTTTCCTCCTCGTCATATTTTGGATGCTGTGAAAGGATACCAGCCACCTTATGGTTGGACTTCCTTGTAATATGGGGATGAGTTGTTGAAGACTGGTGTGCAATTTAATGTTGAAAACGGGACTTAAACAAGATTGGGCCTCAATCCTTGGTAATCAACTAACCCCTCCTCGACCGGCTATATTATTCCACCATTTACACGTTCTACACATGTTAGTGAACTTATTGATCCAGAAAGTAAGTCTATGATTGACACACATGATCATGGAAATATTTTGCGTCATTATCTACCACAACCAGCGATGTCGCTATACACGAAATGATATATACACTGTCTAGTCAAGCTATTGGCTCGCTACGGCACAAATAGGTTTGGATCCATCACATCAGCCGCGACTTTACCACCATCCTGACTTGACTAAAAGGCTTTGGCGACTACCGGTGGCTCCAAAGTTGAGGCATTTTGTATGGTGCTTAGCATCAAGGGCGTTAGGGTTTGCGAAAAATCTCCAGAGCCGAAATATATCCACATTCTCCAACTGCCTACTGTGTTGCTCAGCTAATGAGACAGCGGACCACACACTATTTCTTTGCCCGCCAGTTGTTGCTACTTGGCGTCTTTCCGGTCTACCACATCAGGTGCTTACAGATCCGACTATTCCTTTAAACAATAAATTACTATTTATTTTTAGGCTAGTCGAGGATCAACATTTGGAAAAACTGTTCTGATACCTAACAATTTGGTTACTTTGGCGATTGTAGAAAAGTCGAAATGATATAATGTACAATAATCAGGATATTTTACCTCAAGAAACAGTCTCTCGTGCCTAACATGACACAAATGAATGGATCGATGCACATACACATCTAATCACCAATCCTTCGACATTACATGTAGATAGACACTCCAATAATACTTGAACTCTCTCTATATGGGGTTGGGTAAAATGCATCTTATACAGAGCATGGAACAATTTCGGGACTTGGGTGGATCTTTCGTGACGAGTTTGGTGTCTTTTTGTTTGCTGGTTGAGGTAAGTGCATTGGTCGTCAATCAGTGGAAGAAGTTGAATACTAGGTGTTGTTGTGTGATTCGTTGTAGGTTTTTATTGTGTTGAACTTTGGATACAATCGTTTTTTACGTTTGTGTATTTCTTTGTTGTTAACTTAGTTCTCTTTTGAAGGTTTTTATTGTAGGTTTGTTTTCTAGTATATTGTAGATTTATCGTTGAAGGATATCATTTAGTTTTGTAGGTTTATCTCTTAAGCATTGTCAATTTAGTTTTCATGTTTTGTAGGTTTATGTTTTATGCGTTGTAGGTTTAAAAAATATTTGTTGTAGGTTTTTGTCGTATGTTTCGTCGTAGGTTTTTGTTGTGTTGAACTTTGAGTACAATTGTTTTCTACGTTTGTGTATTTCTTTGTTAAAGACTTGGTTCTTCGTAGGTTTGTTTTCTATTAGGTTTGTAAAATATTATTTTTTGTTGTAGCTTTACCTCACGAAATATGTAGGTTTGAGTTTGTATGTGTTGTTACTTACTTATTCTCTATTGTCAATTTAAATTTACTGTGTTGTAGGCTTTTCATATGCCTTAAAACATTGATATTGTATATCAAGTTATGCTTAGTTATGTACGTATATTTTACTATTGTATGCTTAATTATTTACTTTTGTATATTGATAAACTATTAAAGTTAATTTTAATGTTTATTTAGTTTTGTAAGTTTTCGTTCTCATGTTTTATATGTTTAATTTTCATGTTTGTAAGCTTAATTCTGTTTAATTTGTAGAATAAAACCATTTAAAGAATTCTATTCAGTAAAAAATATTTTAAAAAAATTTCAAAAAACAAAATTTAAAAATTTAAAAATATAAAATAAAACTAAAACTAATGGTAATGGTAAGTTTGTAGTTATATAATCACACAAAAAATATGACTTTTATAAACTTTTTATATATAAGAGATCACAAAAACTATTTTATTAATTATATAATTATATGAGATTATTTCAGTAATTTTTTCTAATTATATTGTAAACTTTATACGATTAATTCCTAAAATTTTGTTTAATACTATTTTTTAGAGCATGAACTTGTTTTGTGGGTACAATTATAGGATTCTCTTTACCTCTGCTTGACGGTATACGTTGTTATGGCTATTTTTATTGAAACACAACTAACTGGTTTATTAGTTAAATTTCTACAAAATATAGATCATAAAATTCAATCTTTGAATGTACAAGTATGTCCATTAGTTCAGTGGAACGTGGTAAGTCCACTAAAAGCAGGTGGATTTGCACAACCAGAGATCGAGTCTCGCTGTCTACATTATGTAGGAATTTGGCTACTGGACTGACCAGTTGTGACCCAATGTTGACAAAAAAAATTATACAAGTATATCTATATTTAGTGGACTTATCATTTGTTACTATTGCAGTTATAGTGGCTACTTTGTGGATGACTATTTCTAAATATTTTCTAGAATAATCTTTAGAAAACTTTTTATTTAATTCAAGCATTTAAAATTTATCTAGAATTATTTTATATATCTTATATGTTATATTTTAAACGTGTTATAAGTTACACGATAAAATTAACTTATGATTCATAACTACAATTAAAAATAGGTTTAAAGTGGGTTTATTTATAATTTTTTATATAAATATTTAATAAAAAAAACTATAAAAAACTAAAATCTAATAAAAATAAATTAGATACAAATTTGATTATTGATTTGGTTCCACTTAGAGTTTGTATACGGTTTTCCGGATACGTATAATTAGGATCCATTAAGACTTATTCTAGTATTTTTATTTATCGGATAGAGTTTGATTTGGTATACATCAAGTTTGTTTCTGATATTTTTATATAAGAATTCGAAATTGGAAGAGAAAAATTAATACAAAAGCTCTAAAAAATCTAAAATTTGGTTATTGATTTGGTTCCAATTCGTCTTTGGTTTGATTTTTCATGTACATAAATTTAGGATCTATTAGGATCTTTGGTCGGTTCAATTCGTCTAACTCAAGTTGATTTCGGTTTGGGTTTCTGACCTCTAAAACAACATTTCGTAAAAGAAAATCAAAATATCAACACGGGTTTAAAAACGTAAATGAACAAGGATTAAAAAAAACAATCAAATCTCACGTTATAATGCAGGTAAAATCCTAATAAATGTTTATTTGGAACTATATAAACATATTAAATATGAGATCTCTAACAATCAAAAGACTAGATCCCATATTTGATTTGTTCACACAATTACAAATTTTATGACTCAATTTTTAATGAATCTAACCATCTAAAGCTACCTAGTAATAATATTTTGGTTATACTCTAAATTTTTAGTTTTTTATTAATCAATTTTTTTTAATTCAATAATTTAAAATAATCGAAAAATATATTTCAAAATGAACTCTAAATTATGCATATAAGTTTTATATGTACAGTACAAACATAAATTTTATCGTCGATATAATTAAAATTGAGTATTTGTTAAATATGAAATCTCTATTGAGATAAAGAAAACTAGACCCATGTTTAGGTTTATTTACATAATTTAAAATTTTATCACTCAATTTAAAACTAGTAGACAATCTAAAACAACCTAATAATAATTAATTCAACATTTATTACTTAATTTGACAATATATAAATCTTAAGGAGCATTACTAAATCATTTTCTATTTACCTAAAACTCTAGTTAATTTTTTTTATAGGTTATGGAAATAATTTTGTAGGGTTTTGATTTATAAAATTTGTTTAATCTTTAGTTTGTATTTTGACTCTTGTTGGTAATTGTTTACTAAATTCCAATTTTAGTTACATCTATATCTCAAATGAAGGAGATGGAATCAACCGTTTTCTCTCCGTAGCAGCTCTCCATTTACAAGTTTGGTCAGAGACTCTGTTTTCAGACAAAATGCTTATTAGAAGAGTACACAAAGGTCAGAGTAAAAAGAGTGTTTTATTGTTTCTTACTCAGCTTTAATGAGTTCGAGATTGATGCGTCTTTAAGTGCTAAAAGATTCTGCTAATTTCTGGACAGCTAAACGCAAGCATCTTCTCGACCAGGCTGGTTATGTGATCACAAGTTCTACCTTTTACAAAGTTTGAAGCTTAATTTAGTGTAATTTACAACATTTGTTAAACAAGTTCTCGAAAATGTGTTTCCTCTTAAGTCCAATAACATTTCATGTACTGAGAAACCAAACTCTGACAAACGAAAGTTAGATCACTGTGATGCAGGTTTGAGGAAAAGCAAAAGAACAAGAACACAGAAGGACTTCGGTTCTGATTTCATTTCCAGTTACATTGTGGAGCATGATGAACTAAATGAAGAGTTCGTGTTCACATTCCTCATAGAAGATGATCCCATCTCATACTCTGCAGCCATGAAAACCATTGATGTCATGTTTTGGAAAGAAGCTATCAACCAAGAATACGAGTCAATAATGGCCAATCACACATGGGATCTAGTAGACTTGCCAAATGGGTGTAAGGCCATGAAATGCAAGTGGATCTTGAAAAGAAAACTCAAACCAGACGGGTCTATAGATAGGTTCAAAGCCAGATTAGTGGCACAAGGTTACTCCCAGAAATATGGGATAGACTATTTCGATACTTACTCACCTGTGACCAAAATTGCTTCCATCAGGTTGCTAATTGCTGTGGCTTCATCTCACAAGCTGGTGGTGCACCAAATGGACGTGAAAACGGCGTTCTTGAATGGAGACCTACAAGAGGAGATATACATGTGTCAACCAGAGGGTTTCTTGGTTGAAGGACAAGAGACTAAGGTATGTAAACTCAAAAAATCCTTGTATGGGCTTAAACAAGCGCCCAAGCAATGGTTTGAAAAAATCAGCATTACCTTGATAAAGAATGGTTTCACATTAAACTCTGGAGATACTTGCTTGTTTAGTAAAGTAGTGGAACATGGTTATGTTATCATCTGCCTTTATGTAGATGACATGTTAATCTTAGGTACATCTCTGCATATAGTCAATGAAACTAAACTGTTCCTAAGCACTAAGTTCTGCATGAAAGACTTAGACGAAGTCAATGTGATACTGGGGATCAAGGTACAGAAAACAAACGATGGTTTTGCACTAAATCAGTCGCATTACATAGAAAAGATCTTGAAGAAATTCAATACCTGGAATGAATCCTCTGCAAGAACTCCATATGACTCATCGGTTCATCTGTGTAAGAACAGAGGAGACAACATTAATCAAGAAGAATACACAAAGGCTTTAGGGAGTGTGATGTACCTAATGAATTGTACTAGGCCAGACATAGCCTACGCAGTAAGTAGGTGGAGTAGATACACTCATAATCCAAGCAGCCTACATTGGAAAGCAATGAACCGTCTGCTAAGGTATTTGAAAGGGACTATGAATTGGTCACTGAACTATGGAAGAGCATCTTGTGTACTGGAGGGATTTTGTGATGCTAATTGGGTCACGGATAATGATGAAATAAATTTGACCAGTGGGTTTGTATTTACCTTGTCAGGTGGTGCTGTCTCATGGAAATCTACTAAGCAGACGTGCATAGCAAGATCAACCATGGAAGCTGAACTCATTGCGGTAGAACTGGCAGGACAAGAAGCTGAGTGGCTTAGAAATGTACTGTCAGATCTACCAAGCTGCGAGGGAGTGTGCCCTTCCGTGTCTTTGAGATGTGACTCTCAAGCAGCATTGGCAGTAGCAATGAACAAACTATACAACGGGAAGAAGAGGCACATCAGACTGAGACACAAAGTGATAAGAGGGCTGCTTGAAACAGGAGTCTTATCACTGGAATTTGTCAGGTCAGCAAGTAATGTTGCAGATCCATTCACCAAGGGCTTGTGTGGACGTCTAGTTCTCGAAACAGCCAAGGAAATGGGACTGAAAAACGAGAGTTGAAGCCTCCTGCAAACCTTACCAGGAATCTCATTAAGTTGAAACTCTCTGGTTCAAAAGGTTCAACTGTGGAAGAGCTTGGACAACTCTGGAAGTTTTTCTGCAACTAGAGTTGAAGTTAGAAATGACTTAACTCACAGTAGAACAGAAATGCTCTAATTTCCAATATAAATTAAAGATTGTACGATCTTTATGGACTTGTAAATTGGAAGAGTATAACATATATGAGCTGATGAAAAATGAAGCTATATTGATTCAAGTTACAGAAACATCAGTATAAACGTTTACAATTTGTAACACATGTGGGGGATTGTTGGGTTAAATGTGTTTTCAAATTGATTAAGGACTATTAAACCGGACTCAATTTGAATATAACCGCAATCTCGGTTTGGTTCTAATGAAACCGAAATCATGTGTATCTATATATATGTAGCTACAGAAATTAGATTTGCAGAGAGTAGAAATTGATCATCTTCTTGATCTTGAAATTAACTCTTCTTATCTTTGATTTCGTTTTTCACGAACTAACGGCTTCGTTCTTCATCTACCTTGAGAGGATACGTGCATGTTCTTTCAAGCTAAGGAGGAGAGCTCTTGACAACTTCTTCCGTGAAACTCTGCACCGGAGTCGGGAGATAGATTGTTAAAGCTCAGAAGCTTGCTTCGACTCCAAACAATTCAATCTTTCTTTGTCTTTGTCATCGATTCGTGACAGGTCAATCTCAGGTCCAACATTCTCAACCTTTTGAGGGGAAAAAGAAAATAGATACATCTGTCAGATTTCTATTTACATGTTGATGAAGAACATAATGAAATAATAACTAGAACAGATATTTCTAGTTTCCATTTGTAACAACTAACAACATTAAACCGTCAACAAGAGTACAAATATGTAAAACGACTAACAACACATTCGATAAGCCAATCAGAAGAATCCAAAGTTTTATTACCTACAGAGAAAACAGCAATGGACGACAGACAAATTATAAATCGAGTGATAAGCCAGAAACTTAATGTGGTCTAGCATTATTATCTCTTTCAAGTGCATCAATCAGATCATATCTACAAAATTTAACTCTTTCTGTAAAGCAAGACTATATAGATAGACTTGTGAATGACTGAGAAGAAAAGTTTCATGCATACTTAGAGAAATCGCATTCTCAACTCAACACAGAAATCCAAACGATAAATCCTTGAAAGCATGATGATTAACTTGTAAATCCAACTATACCCAATAGCCAATTAAAGAGAATATAAAACAGAATCGCTTGAGAAAACAATTGATTTCATGAACAAAGTAATCAAATGATGCATCTGTAAAAAGCGAGAACTAATTTACTTCAGAACAATGCAGATCAAAGCCAACTAACGCCAAATCAGTGACCAATTGAAAAGTATTTAGAGTTTTGTGAAAACTGTCTTACTTCTTTACAACTGATTTGATGCTCACAAATCTGCTTTTCCTCAAACATTCTTCATAATCACAAACCCTAGTTTCTGCCTCTTTGGCTCTCTCATCAGCTTGATTCCAAAATTCCATAATGCATCACGATCTTGATGATAGAGAAAGCACTCTTTCTCCCATTTCTTACACTGACTCAACAGATTCCCACACTCACTACCAATTTCTTATTCTCATCAACGAATTCTTCATTCATAGTTGTTTCGGACTATAGAAATCGAGGAAAATACAATTCAGGTTGAGTCTATCACGTCTATTACGAAACCTCTCAAAATTCGGACAAAAAATTGAAAAACCAGAACGAATCACTAACCTTAACAAGATCGATTATATGGTCTTTCTCCTTTAATCTTGTAACTACAACCAGATATTGATCGCACAGACAACGGTAAGATTCTTCAGCCTAAGGATACTCTATAAATTCAAATATAGAGTTTTTTTCTTCTCCAAAAAAAATTTTAAAACTTTAAATTTGAAATTTTGGGTAGTAAAACTTCAAAGTGTCACTACTCAAAACTTCATATTTGAAATTTCATATTTTCATTTATATTTTGGTCCTTGCAATTATATATTTTATTTATGATTCTTAAAAAATTTCTCATTTTTCATTTTAATCTTTAAATTTTTTATATCTCATAAATCTTTAAATTTATTTTTATAAATTTAAGTTTTACACATTAAAAACAAGATTTAGATTATTTTAAAAATAAAATTAGACAACAAGAATATAACAAAACATACTTAATATTTTAAAATAAGTTTTATTAATTAATATTGTTGTAATATTTTTATATATGTCAGAGTATTTATCAAAACTTTTATGAATTTCTATCAGTTGTAATAAATATAAGGATCATTGTATAAAATACAAATAGTTTTAAAGTAAGTTTTAAAGTTTTACTTTTGGAGACAAACACTTTGAAACTTCAAATATAGAGTTTATGAAACCTCAAAATAGAGAGTCTTTTGGAGATGCTCTAAAGCTTCTTCTAGAGAGTTTCTTTAGAACTGTACTCGTAAGTACCAGCGAAGGAGTGAGTGAGTACCTAGAAGAAAAACACAGCGACGCAGAAGATAGAGAGACTCTCGTCTCGCTCTCAAGGGTGTTTATTTGAATTTAATTGTTGACCGCTTTTGATCTGAGAGTGTATTTATAGGAGATTAAAATTGAAACATTTAAACTTTTAAATCGTTAGAGTGCAAGATTAAAATTCAAAAATTTAACGGCAATTTATTCATAAACTGGATTATATTCATCCTATGTTTATTTAAGTGTTAAATCCGTATTGATATTTTAGAATATCTGAATTAAAATTAATCTGAATTACATGAACGAAATTTGACCAAATATGTAAATGAATCTCAAAACTATGTACCCGAATATGAATTCCCACCAAATCAAAAAATCAAATTTTAACTTTTCAGAGTTTCCATTAATTTTTTATTATTTTTAATTTTTATATAAAAATATTTGAATTCAAACTTGATTTATATGGAGACGAACCATATCCAAAAAATTAAAATACTCGAATAATTCTTAAATCAAAATAACCAAAATACTAGATTAGAAGAAGCGGACCCGATAAAACATCAGAAGTTGGTCCTAAATCTATTTACCCAATATCCAAATTCAAACTGTAATGGAATCAAAAACCGAATACATGATACATTTTTATTAATTTTAGTTTTTTTGAGTTCTTTCCTACTAAATCTTTATTAATTTTGAATTTTATATAAAATTTTATACCGGAACTCATTTTTAAGTCTATTTTTAGGACAGTTATAAACTATAAGTTAATTTTATATTATAGTTTATAACACATTCAAAATAAAACTATTTTCCATTTTAATTTTATTTTATAGTTTTTAATATGTAGACTGAAAGTATCTCTCACTTTAACATTTTTTGCAATAATTTTGTATGGTTTGGGTTAGTTTTGGGCATATTATCTCAAATATGTGATTCATCTATAAATTTTGAGTATATAAGATCAAACATATCCGGATCTGGGTATGGGTAATAACATTTTTTGTCTGTATATTCATATTCGATTAGATTTACAATATCTAGTATATGATTTTTAAGTTTATTAATGTGTAGATTTATTTTAAATTTTCATATCATAAACTATATAATATTTTTATGAAAAAGTTGGAATTCAACATAAAAATTAATATAAATTATGAAAAGTATATATTAGTTATTTTCTGTAAATATATTATTAACTCCTGATTTTAAAATTATAGATTTACATATTTATTTTTATTTTATTTTTATTACAAATATAATATTATTTCATAATATATATATAATGAATATATATATATATATATAAATATTGGGTATCAGATATGCATAGTGTTTGAACACAAACCTGCATATCTAAATTATAGATTCAAGAATCTGAATCCAAATCTGAAAATCATAAAATTCTTAGATATTTGATTTGTGCCCAAATCAAGTTTGAGTATATATAGCTATTACAATTTGAAATAATCCTTATTCTGTTTGCGAATAATTAAACATATTAATATATAATTCAATTTATATATATTATTTGGTTTAGGATAATATATATGAACTTAAGTTTGGATATGAATATAATAGTCACTTTGTTATTTACTTATGTGAATTTTTAATTGCATATACGATTTATATTTTATTTTTTGATTTGGTAATAAAATTGATTTTAATTGTTGAACATAATCAAATTAATAGACTTAGTAAAAAAATTATAGGTCTAAATAAAAATGAAAATGTTACCAACTTTAATATATAAAATGGGTGAGGGTTATTTAAATTCACTAAAAAGTAACACGGAGAATGATATGTTAATAGCTTACAAGATTATTTATCTATTTTAGAATTGATTAATTAACTAGGATTATACTAGGATGATTTTGATTTTTTTTATAAACCATATTTATTTAGGTGGGTTGTTAGAACCGTGTTGATGTTTTAGAATATTGTTTTTGATGTATTATTTTAGAAGCTTGAAATCTGAACCGAAATTGATTTGTATTAAAGGAACTAAACCTGAAAAAATATTCAAATGGGTCCTAAGTCTATGTACCCGAAAACCAGAACTAAATTTTGAATTTTTATATAGAAACATGTGAACCCAAATTCGATCTATAACGAAAAAAATCATATCCATAAAATAAAAATACCCAGATTAGTCTTAAACAAAAGAAACAAAATACCGAATTAGATTAACACAACCCAATAAAATACAAAAAAATAATTTATTAATATATGTATTCCTGAAAACTTAATCTAAACACGAATCAAAAATTGAATTTGTATCTGATAAATTTTAGTTTTTTTTAGAATTTCTATTAATTTTTTTATTAATTTTCAATTTATATATATAAATTTATAATCAAACTTAACTTTTATATTGTGGATAGGTGGCCCAGTAGTGTAGTCACTTTACAAATCTTCAAAACACTAGAGATCGAACCTCTTACCTACAATAGTAGGACCAATATTTAAAAATCACTAGTTGACAAAAAAAAAAACTTAACTTGTTCTAAATTTTATAACATAATCAAAATGAAAATATTTTCGGCTATATCTTATCGAACGCTGACGTTTCGCATTTCATAAGTCAAACGATGTTGTTATGTTCTATAACTATATGAATTGCCTACATTAAGTCTCTTGCAGTTCTTAGAGCGTGTTCTAGCTATTTTAAGTAATTTATATGTTAGCTTAAAGCATTTGGAGCTAGAGGTCTCTTAGATGGATGCTTTTGTATACACCAGAAACTGGTCTGAACCATCCTAGTCACTTGTTTCCATTTATGTAGCACGGAAATGGCTGTTTCGTCACGTCTTACGTTTTGGGAACGTTTCCGTGAAGGAGACGTCATGGGGACAGTTTGAGAACGTCTCCATCCTGTTTTTAAAATTGGGGACATTGAGTGGTTTTTGGGAACGGTCTGGTCTAAAGATGAGGACATTTTTGATACGTTTCAAATGTAAATTAGGAAACTAGATTAATTAAATAAATTTTCCAAAATAAATAAAGACGTTTTTGAGATTGTCCTTTTAGTTTCATTTAAAAAGGCAACAAAACACTAAATTAACTTTAGCTTTTAAGTTGCTAGAACAACCTAGTTCTTCTTCTTGATGTGAAAGAAATTGGAGTACTTATTCATTCATTCACTCACTAAGGAGAAACAAGTTGAATCCAAGACGTGCTCAGGATTTGGTTTTCATCCACAACAATTTTCGTCTTTTATCAAGGAATTCCAATAATAATACCAAGATGTGGGATGTCGTTTGAGATGACTTTGATTCCATGGAAGGTGTAGGATTTTTGGAGTTGGATGGTCTCACATTAGATGAACCGGATTTGGAAAATGAATTGATTCAAGACAATTGATTACTTTTATCTTTTATTTAGTTGGGATTTATGTATGATTTTAACTTTTATTGATATTTTATGAGACTTATATATATATATATATATATTACGTACCCATGCCATCCCCGCTTCTATAAATTTTGAGTTTTGTCGTTTTAAATCCCCGTTCCCGTCCCCGTTTTCAGTCTTCGTACCGTCTCGGTGCAACTTAGGTTTCCATATCCACTGTTTCATCAGTGTGAAGACATTTTTCCACGAATGCTATACTATTAACATTCTCGAATTTCTCATGCTCCCAGTCTGAGAATTTCTTGTGGTATGTTTCTTCTTGAGACTTCAAAGTTCCGTCTTCCGCTGACAATTTTTAACAGAACCATCCCATAGCCATAGACATCAGATTTTGATGCTATTGGAAGATTTGCAAGCCATTCTGGGGCAAGATATCCCCTTGTTCCTCTGACGCATCTTAGTCTTTGGTATCTATTGTCCTTTGGCATGAGTTTGGCAAGTCCAAAGTCCGACACTTTGGCGTTGAAGTTTTCATCTAAGAGACTGTTTTCAGGTTTTATGTCGCAGTGTACAATGCAATCAAGACATTCCTCATGGAGGTAAAGGATCACATTAGTGGTTCCAAGGGTAATGGAAAAGCGGCACTCCCAGTTTTATATTTTCCCGGATTCTACAGCGAAAAGGAAGTTGTCGAGAGACCCATTTTTCATAAACTCATAGACGAGAAGCCTGTTGCGTCCTTGGGAGCAAAAACCTATTAACCTGGCCAGGTTCCAATGATGTGTGCTGCCTATAGTGGCAACCTCCATCCTAAATTGCTTATCTCCTTGTATCATTCCTTCTAATTGTTTCACAGCAATAGCGGTTTTGTTTGCAAGCATGCCTTTGTACACAGAGCCAAAACCTCCAACCCCGAGCTTCACCTTGAAACCTTTAGTGAAATGTTGCAGTTCCGTATAAGAGAACCTCGTGAGTGCACTAGATGCATACTCAAGTAAGGTGCTATGTGATGACAAATCTCTGAAACGAATACTATTTCTACAGCAGCACCACCACAAAACTCCCTCCGTTGCAACCAAACCTGCAAGTGTGACTATGACAAGAACTGCAATAATCCACACATGGATTTTTCATCGTTTCTCATTTATCTTCACAACTGTTAAAGAGAATCAGGTAAAACAGGCGTACAAACCTTTAAAGAAGAAGTAATAGGAAGTGAAGGGTTCTTGTAGCCACTAACAAAACCAGGTGGCATAAGGAAACAAACACCAGATCCATCATTCATTGGAACAGAAGCAACACAAACACCCCCAAATAGACAATTGGCACAACACCCCTCTATTCCGAGAGTATAACTCTGAGGAGACACTTCAGGTGGGTATGTCAAGAAGTGTGTCTCAAATCATCTTGACGTTTGAACATCACTGCCTTTGAAAGTACTATAAATTATCAAATTCCAATCATCATCTAACCTCAAAAACCTAAACACATCATTTCCTTCTCCGTAATCGTATTACAGAATGTCTGTAACTCTTTCTCATTTTTAATCAATTGATATGGTTATGTTCGGTTAAGCTAAGACTCTATGTCCGGTTATGTCCGGTTCACTTATTTAATATCTTTTCTTATGTAAGAGTGTGAGCTCAGAGACGATTACGATTAAGATTTCACTTTCATCACTCTTACTTTCCTCTCTCTTGTCTGTTAAAGCATAAACACACAATTGATAATCTGTATTTTTAGGTAATCCTTCTCCTTAGACTATCTCTCAATCCTTTTATCACCTCTTTTCGATTCGTACATATAATTCTATAGTGGATTCAGAGCTTCAATCTAACATCCACATCATTGGTATCAGAACAGTCTTTTCTCAGAACCAACAAATAGCAGAAACTAGGGCCCAATCTATGCTTGAAGGAAGTAAAAAAATGGAGGAATTGAAGCCTGCACAAGCTAAGCAAATCGAAACCTCCAAAATAATGAAGTCGGCTAATGAATCTCCGAGAACTGATCTCAACAATCGTTTTGCATAAATTTGTAATGTGTTAGCTGAGCTACGTCCTCCACTACGGAACCCGGAGAAACAACCGTTAGGACAAGCTTCCTCTTCCTCGAACATTTATACCTCTAATCAATCGCCTCAACCGATTCTGGAAGCACCAGATTTGAGGTTTTGGGATCAGACCCCGCAGGAAACTCGACAGAATCTGAGACATAATCAAATGGGGGATCCATTTGACTAAGGTCGACATCCCTCTCTTTGATGGGTCAGAACTAAGGGATTGGATCTACAGAAGGGAGATGTTCTTCTCGCTTGATGGCACCGCGAATGAGTTTAAGGTGAGGTTAGTGTCGATTCATTTGTCTGGATGTGCGATGCAGTGGCACGAGAACTACATCACACAAAGATACAGAGCGTACCCACCCTAGCCCGACTATGTGATGGCGATCTCTGCTCGTTTTGGAGGTAAGAATCATGTTCCTCTTTCTGAATTGTTGCTTATCAAACAAGATGGGGACTCTGTTGTGTTTTTTAGAAATTTGAGTGTGGCCTTACTCTGTTGGATTTAACCCCTGCGAACACTCTTAGTATCTTCCTTACCAACCTAAACCCACACATAACCTATCATACTCGCCAGTTTCATCCCACACAAGTCTCTGAGGCTGCAAAAATAGCCAGACTACATGAACTTTATCTACAAAACCCACTTCCCAAATACAATAGAGCTCCCTTCAGTCGTACTCACAAACACATACCAAATAAACCTTACCACCAGAATAACAACAGACCTCCCCTCTTACCTACACCAGAAACCCCTAAACAAAAGCTAAATTTTATCCCCAAAAATCTCCCAGATAAACCCACCCAAAAATTTACCTTTAAAGAAATGGAAGAACGCAAAGCAATAGGACTGTGTATGTATTGTGATGAAGTGTTCACTCCGGGTCATCAACTCTAGCACCACAAAATGAACTTTTACCTTCTGGATGCTGAGAATGATGATGATGTCGAAGAAGAAACCCTTTCGACTAATGCTACCTTGACAGAAACATCTCCTCCTCTCCCTGACACGGTACCTGTGTTGTCATGTAATGCAATGAATGATAACACTTCGTTTCAATGTATGCGTCTGAATGGTTATTGTGGGAAGAGGAAGATCCACATACTCATTGATCCGGGCAGTACGCATAATTTTCTAGACTACAAGGTAGCTTGTGAAGTTGGTTGTGTTCTAGAACCTATCAAATTGTTGGCAGTAAAAGCAGCTGGTGGTAATTTGGTAACAAAATTCATATGTAGTAATTTCACTTGGAAAGCTCAAGAATATGTTTTTGCTATCGAGGTCTGCGCCTTAAACTTGGATTTCTGCGATTTTGTGCTTGGCATTCACTGGTTGGTTTCTCTTTGTATGATTGGCTGGGATTTTTCTCAGCTAAGGATGGAGTTTCAATTAAGCATGTCCTCCGAGGTAGCCATGCTCCTGCACACAAAGTGATTAAATGAACCAGTCTGAATCGTATACTCCTCCATGATCCACCACTTTATTTACTACAGCTCAATGCAGTGGAAGATGACTCTTCTACCATAACAGAGGACACTCAATCAATGTCATTCTTTTATTTGTCAGCCGTGGAATCCCCTCAGTCTCTTGATCCAGATTTGTTGTCGTTACTGGCACAGTTTGCTGACATTTTTGCAGAACCAACTTCTCCACCACCATTTAGAGAAGGGTTCGATCACAGAATCCAGTTAGTCTTCGACCATACAGGTATTCTTCACTCCAAAAGGATGTTATTGACAACACAATTCAGGATATGCTGAAACAGGGAATCATACAGTCGAGTAATAGCCCTTACGCATCTCCCATTGTATTGGTTAAGAAGAAAGATGGCTCATGGAGACTATGTGTAGATAACAGAGGCCTCAACAAGTAGACCATCAAGGACAAATACCTCATCCCTTTTTTAGAGGACTTGCTGGATGAGTTGGGAGGCGCTTGGTTTTTCTCTAAGCTTGAACTGAGGGCAGGTTTCCTCAACTGCGGATGTACTCTGCCGACATCTACAAACAGCTTTTAAAACTCATGCTGGTAACTTCGAGTACATTGTCATGCCGTTTGGGCTCACCAATGATCCTTGCACCTTTCAAGGCTTAATGAATCATATATTTGCTAAAGTTGCTCGTTGCTTTGTACTTGTATTTTTTGGTGATATACTTGTATACAGCTCGGATTGGGACTCTCATCTGCGGAATTTAGCTGATGTCTTTACAATTCTGAGACAACAACAGCTCTATCTTAAACCCTCCAAGTGCACTTTTGGGGCCATGGTTGTGGAGTACCTTGGTCACTTTATATCTGCTAGCGGTGTGAGTACAGATCCCTGAAAAATCAGAGCAGTTCAGCAATGGCCAGTCCTAAAATCCCAAAAACAGCTCCGCAGTTTCCTATGACTGACCAACTACTACCGCACGTTTATTAAAGGTTACAACATCATTGCTAAGCCCCTCTCTGATTTACTCAGGAAGAATGGGTTTCTTTGGAATACTACTGCCGATATTGCTTTCCAAAACCTTAAGAGTGCACTAACATCCGCCTCTGTTTTGACATTACCGAACTTTAACAAGCAGTTTGTGGTTGAAACAGATGCATTCAATGACGGTATAAGCTTAATTCTCATGCAAGACGGTCATCCAATCAGCTTTATTAGCTGTGCATTGGGGCCACAACATCAGGCGCTTTCCGTCTATGAGAAAGAGCTTCTCGCGGTAGTCCATGCTGTCAAAACATGGAGCGCTTACCTTGCTCACCGCCTCTTTGTGATTAAGTCTGGCCAAAGAAGCCTCAAGTTTCTCACCGAACAAAAGGTAACAACCCTGTTTCAACATCTTTGGTTATCGAAACTAATGGGTTATACCTATGAAATTCACTACCGCCAAGGCAAAGAGAATCTCGCTGTTGATGCCTTGTCCCGGGTAACCGGTTCTCAGCTCCTTCACATGGTTCTGTCCCAAGTACATCACGGATTCTACGATGCTCTGAAACTGCTTTGGGTTACAGATACTAATCTCCAACAGATCATCAATGAGTTGCAACAGACCCCAACACGCATCATTTGTTCTCTTACGATAATGGTGAGTTGAGACGCAAAGGTAAGCTTGTAGTGGGTAATGACAAGGCTGTTAAACTATAAATATTGTGTTTACTGCACGACTCCACTGTCAGAGGGCATTCAGGGTGTGACGCCACAATTCATCGGATTAAAGGGTTGTTTTACTGGCCAAAAATGCGGGCGGAAATACATAATTACATCCGACATTGTGCTGTTTCTCAGAAAAACAAGTACGATAACGCTGCTAAATCAGGTTGGCTCCAACCTTTACCGATTCCTGAAGGTATTTGGGAATCTGTTTGTCTTGATTTCATAGAAGGTCTACCTCCTTCTTCTGGAAAACATTGCATTCCGGTTGTGGTTGACAGGTTCAGCAAAAATGCTCCTTTCCTCGCTCTTTCTCACCCATATACAGCCTTGGAAGTGGCCCAACTTTACTTGGATAACATTTTAAAACTACATGCTCTATCTAAAGAGATCATTAGTGACAGAGATCCAACATTTCTGAGCGAAATTTGGAAAGAACTGTTCAGAATTCAGGGGGTTGACTTAAAGAATTCCAATGCATACCACCCACAAACCGACGGTCATACTGAGGTAACGAACCGCACCTTGGAAACTTACCTTCGTTGTATGACTGCAGAGGCACCCAACACTTGGAGCAAATGGTTGCCTTTAGCAAATGGTGGTACAATACTACTTACCACTACACATGTCATACCGTTCGAGGCAGTATATGGTCAGGTCCCTCCAACGCATTTACCGTACCTCCCGGGTAATAGTTCCTCCAAGATTATTGATCAGACTATGCAAACCAGAAAAACCATTATCTCGATGCTCAAATTCCATCTCGAACGCGCTCGGAACAGAATGAAGCAACACGCTGATTCCAAACGCTCCTCTCGCACGTTCGATGTTGGTGATTCTGTTTACCTCAAGCTACAGCCGTATCGCCAACACTCTGAAAAACAGAAAGCTCCCTCACAAGCCTCACCTCGATTCTATAGGCCTTTCCGGGTGTTGGAGAAGGTAGGCGACGTGGCATACAAGTTGGACCTCCTATCTATTGCATCAATCCACAATGTATTCCATGTGAGTCAACTAAAATTGTGCCCCAACCCTGCTGGTGTACATGCCTCGGTTCCACAATATTGGTCAGATCTTAGCAACACCAAATAACCGGAAACCATTCTTGATAAGAAGGTTGTGAAGCATCGTAGCACAGCCGCCACAAAGATCCTAGTGCAATGGAAAGGTCATCCACCTGCGGCAGCCACTTGGAAGTTTTACCAAGATTTTACCACTCGTTTCCTGGCATTTGACCCTTGAGAACAAGGATCATTTCAAGGAGGGAGTATTGTTACAGAATGTCTGTAACTCTTTATCATTTTTAATCAATTGATATGGTTATGTTCGGTTAAGCTAAGACTCTATGTCCGGTTATGTCCGGTTCACTTATTTAATATCTTTTCTTATGTAAGAGCGTGAGCTCAGAGACGATTACGATTAAGATATCACTTTCATCACTCTTACTTTCTTCTCTCTTGTCTGTTAAAGCATAAACACACCATTAATAATATGTATTTTGAGGTTATCCTTCTCCTTAGACTATCTCTCAATCCTTTTATCGTCGAAGTGGTCTTCAACGGCTCTGATACTATGTTAGACGAGAAAAGGTTTTACAAAATCAACAAACCTTTTTCTTCAATCATAACTCCTCCAAAAGTTTGTTACAACCATATATCAAAGAAGAAGAAATCAAAAGAGTAAACCGAAAGAAATAACTAGGACAATAAAGAAATAACCAGGACAATAGATCATCCGGTTAACATAACACTAAACCGGTCCTATCTTAATAATAACATCGACGGGGTGGTCAAATGAAGACCAAACCGTCAAATTTCTGTAATTTTAAAGGAAGAAATTCCCAGAATCATCTTAAGAAGCGGAAGCAACTCCTAAAATTTTCGCTGCCGGAATTCCAAACAGTAGCACCGGAGCCGTTAAGGAGACGGAGAGATCCACCGGAGTCGACGGTTCCAGCTGACCAAATAGGAACAGTGTTGGAGAAAACGACGGCGGGGAGAAAAGTATCGGGAATTGCGGTGGGAATGAAAGAGACAGAGAAGTCGGAGCTTGGAGAATTCCATGAGAGGCTGAGATTTGAGGCGTAGCGAGGAGATCCAAGTGGGATCGTTAGAGAAGATGAGAAATTGAAACTGCAGAGAGAAGAAAAAATTGCAGAAACGTCAAATCCATCGCCATTGGGCAGAAACGTCATTTCACTTTATATACAAAAAAATAGAAGAGCGCGTATTCTCTTTGAGCAAAAGTCGTTTTTCTTTGTCTTTCTATATTAGACAATAATTTTTTTTTTTTTTCAACGGCAAATTATATTGAGTCACAATTGGTCGGTCCAATAGCCAAATTTCTATATAATGTAGGCAGGAGGATTCGATCTCAGGTTATGCAAATGAGGTGTCTTATGTGGATTTACCGTCTGCCACTACGCTAAGAGCCATTTGCTTTTTAGTCAATAATTTGAAATATAAAATATTAAATTTTCCAAGAACCTGAACCTAAAATGTGTTGAGTTGAGTTTTAGATAATAATATTTTACTGATTGTTTAACATCATAATTTAATTTTTATTAAATGAGTATAAAGTGGTTTGAGTTATATGTTAGATTTTATCGATGTAATTGTTGATAAATAATTATATTTTGGAGTTTTAGTTTATAATTTATTGTGGTGAGTTAAGATTTTAAAATACTGGTAGACCAAAAGAAGACTCATGACAAATTGTAAATTTGGAAAAACCTTATCTATAGGGAATTTCATATTAGACTTTTATTCGGAAAAAGTAAATCTTTTTGGTTGTGACATATTTGGTAAATTTTAAAAGGTGGCATAATTTAGGTCAAGGTAATAAATGACTGGCCTTAGCAATTTTTTTATTCCTCTGTTTCTTCTATGGCATGTGTTATTTATATATTCGCATTTTGGTTACAATTGCTAAAAACCTTTCCTTTGTCTCTCTCTATTCCACAAGATCCAAGGTAAAGTTGAAAACCCTTTTTCCCGGAAAGTTTTCTTTTCAATCTGAAAGGAGATACTGCAATGTTGAAGTGTTTATTTTTCATAATGATAAATTAGAAGAGTGTATTTGGTAAATATAAGAATAAAAAAGTTACGGTCAATGAAAATTGCTAAATTGTTTTTAAAATATAGCATAGACATGTTCGTAAGAATTGAATTAAAGTAATGTTCATTAAATTCTAGAATAAAAAATGTAAAACATATATTCATTTAGTCGTGTATATATGCCAAACAATAAAATTGACGGTTTATGATCAGGTTTTCTTGATCCAAGTGTTAACCATACAGAATATAGATATCTGTTATTTTCTTGAATGTAGTTATCGAATTGATTCATAGAATGCAAACACTCAAAATTGAATGAGAAGTAGACATGCATGTAAAAAAGTTGATGAACTTTTTTATATTTGTGCTACCTAGCTTTTATATTTTTATAATTGTTAATTTTCTTTGCTGTATTTTTATTTGTTAAACATGACATTGAAGCCACCAAATCACTAACACATCCCACTGAAACATCTTTGATGACAAACATACTAATGACTCTTATACACCATTACAAGAAAAAGAAAAAGAAGAGAGATACTAGTAATTTGTTTTTCTTTATGATAAAAAGTAAATTATATTAAGTGAGATTAAGAGTTTCGCTATTACAAGTTAGATGATATATATTTCCAAACAAAATTAGTTAGATATTTAGATTGTCGGTAATAAATATGGGTAGCATTTTAATGATAAGCAAACCAGACAGAGAGAACTCCTTTTGCCCTTTTTGTATATCTGATTGCTAAAAGTTTGTCTGTGATTAAGCGGTCAATACCTTGTGTGAGTTGACGTGGAGTCAGCTAGATTTACGTGTGAAGACGAGTGTTCCTCTCCTTCCATAAGGTGTAAACAGTTCTTGAGCGTAGGGGACAGGTTGTGCGAAGAGCCAATCAGCAAAGATTTCATTGACTCCAAGTCATGGAATTGACAAGGAGGCAAGCCCAAGCTGGTGAAGAACGAGACCCCAAACCTCTGATGCATACTGGCAGTGTAAAAACAGATAAGCTCGAGTTTCAGGGTGATACACACTGGATCATTCTCACAACCCCAAGCATGAACCATGGTTTTTAAGGGTTTAGTGGTTCTTGAATATTATTCAAAAAAACTTTTCCATTATCTAGTGCGAAGCTAAAATTTCAGTTTGAAAGCTATCTTTTGTATATTCTGTTTTCTCTTTGAAAAACTAATTAATATTTAATCATATGTGTCATTAAAAAAAGAAGGATTAACAAATCAATGATGGATTAAAGACATAATAAAGAAAATGCGGACTATAAGAAGAGAAACAAAAACCAAAGGAATCATCTATTTCACTTGATATAAACCTAGTTAGCAATTTATTATGGGGGGGGCCGATTGATAGGTAATAGCTTTTTTTTTTTGGTTATATAATTTAGGCTGTGGGTTTTTTGGTTATGACTGTAGATTTTAGTGCTCTAGAAATGTTTGATATAAACTAGTAATTTTCCAAAATTAAAACATAAGTGTTATGGGTTTTTGACTTTGTAAAGTACAAAGCAAAAAAAAGGAAAAAAAAAAACTTTGGATTTAAAAAAATTGAGTAAAATTTAATTGGTAAAGTTTAGTGCTCTAAAAAATATGGTTCTAAGAAATTTCAGAGTAAAGTGTGATTAGTTAAAGTTTAACACTTTAAAAAATTATAACACTCTGCAGAAGCGGTAGAATTTACCAATCACATTGTTCTCTTTCTTTATTATAATCCTTCGAAATAATTAATAAAAACATAATTATTAAGTAAGCATTCAATTGCCTAGGATAGGTGACCCAGTGGTATAGTCACTTTATAAATTCTCATGGCACCATGGATCGAATCCTTTACCTGTAATTGTAGGAGTGAGATTTAAAAACCAGTAGACTAGTTGACAAAAAAAAAAAAGTAAGCATTCAATTCCATCTTTGTCAACCGTTGGAAAAGTGTTACATAACTCTAGTCCTTTCGAAATCTTTCCCAACTTTTTTCTTGAAAACTAAGTTCAATATAAAATACAAAAATTGACAATTAACTTTCTTATCAACTCAACTCAATTTATAAAAACTTGAAATCAATATATCAATACACCATCTACAAAAGTTACATATCTGGAAAATCTTTTAATATTATCAGTCAAAAAATATTTTTTGTATCAAATTTCAGAAAATCAGAAATAACAAAAAAATAAGAAAAAAATCTAAAGTCCAGCAAAGTCTTCTAGATAAGATGTAAAAGTTAGCCAATCAGACAGTTTATCTATTATCTTCACCAGTTATACGCAGTGGACTGCAAAATAAACCTCAAAAGATTTTTGAGAATAAAAACATCGTCCATAAAAAAGTTTGGAATATAGAGTAGAAAAACTCCTTTTAATTCTCCGTGCTCCCACGTTGAACCCTCCCACACATCAATACCGACCTAATAATGAGAAGAGATCATAATTTTTTCAGGATCCATCCACGAAACATATGTATCATGTAAACGCATGTGATATTGATAAATGACTGAACATAAATCAATCTTTCATTCTTTTTCAATTGATCCCGAAGTAAAGACTTATGTCATGGGCCTTAAACCCAAGCCTCCACATCTTCTTTTTAGAGAGTGTTGTTGGATCTATATTTTAGAAAATTTTTAATGACTTGAAAGTAGTTAAATTTTTTTAAAATCTATATATTTTGTAGAGTTTTAAAGATTATCAGAAGATTTTTCCAAATTTTTTTAAACAGATTTTCATAAAGTTTTCTGTAAGGTTTTCAATACTATAAATTCTAAAATATATAATTTTTGCATACAAAAATATTTAAAACATTACATAATATTTTAAGTGTACTTTATATATATATATATATATATATTGTATAAATTGTACCAATAATTTTCTCAAACTTAAAGGTATGTCAAATTTTATTACTAAATAATTAATACTTTTATTATTCTTATTATTATTATTTTATTTCTAGATATCTTATTCTTGATTTTTATGTTTTAAAAGTTATATATATATATATATATATATTAATCATTTAAAAATCTCTCATCAAAATCTAATATTTTTAAAGATTGTTTTTGTAAAGGAATGTATATAAATAACCAACACACCGATTTTTTAATTTAATGGCTATATGAAACTCTTTCATAAAATTTAAGTAACAAAACATTTTAAATAAACTTTATAAAATCATGAATCCAATAACTTTAACCTTTTAAAGATTTTAGAAAGCTTTTTACAAATATATAAGCGAATAACACTAAACTTTATTACAATGTTGTAAAATCTTGATTCAATAACACTAGAATTTTAACAACATTTAAAACTCTTTAGCTCTATCAAATTATGTAAACCAATAATACCCTCTTAATTCTAAATAATGTCACTAAAATCACTATTTAAATAATGCATAGAAAACTCTTTCCACCACTTATTCTGATATCTTCCAAAAACCAACTAAAATATATTGTTTAATATATTGATTTGAAATTTTTGTTAAGTTTTGTATTTGATCGACGTTTTTCCTTTTTTCAAATATACTAAATAATATATAGGAAATTCTTTCATCCACTTATTTTAGGATCTTCCAGAACATATATTCTACATTTGTGAGCACCGAGCTCCCAGAAAATAAGGCTATCGGCGAAGGGATCTTACATAAGGCCGAAACTTGTCATGCTGGGAGCATTTTAATGAGACATGGTTAATTCGATTTAGGTGTTTGATTTCTTAAACATGTATTCACACAGTAGTTTTAAAGCCTCCTAACCGTCGGTGCAATGCCAACAAGTCAAACCGAATCGCCAAGTCACATTGTAACAATTATATTACTCACGTCTCTCTTTATTTTTCTACTCTTCTAATGCCAAATGGAATTACATTAAGTATTTTGTTCGTATTTTTATTTTATTATATTTTTAATAGTTATCTTTTTTATAGTATTATATAGGTTTTTTGCATCTTTATTCGATGTGAAACGGTGAAGGAAAAAAACAGATTCCATGTGAAACGTTACGATAATGAAATAACACCGACTTTTACCTGCTCTCGGGACTAATCCCTTTTTTGGTAAAACTTGGGACTAATCTTATTATATTATAGTATTATATATTCATATGATACTTCGTATATACAAATCTAAAAAAAAATTAATGTTTCAATCTGCAAATTCATTCTATTTTCATTCAATATCATATGAACACTTAAATCATAAAACTATAATTTTACGTATTTAACATGCTATTGACTGAAAAAAAATTACATAATAAAAATAGTTAATCTGTATTAAAGAAATGTTGATTGTAGTGATCGTCACCTAATTTGTTTAATGTCTAACTTATCCAGTCCTATAAAATAAAATACTATACGATTTAAAATAATTTTTTTTGTATTAAACCTAAATTTAGGGATATGTAACAAATGTAAAAAAAAATTGAGTCGTTGCAGACAGTTAGAAAAAAGTGTTGCGGTTGCAGCTATAGTTTCTAACGATTTTTTTTTAAACAATAGCTGATACTTCAATTTTTCCAACCACACTTTTATTATTGCCGTTTTGCTTTGTTAAATATAACGAAAATCGTTATTTCGTTGTGTTGATATCGGTTTTACAATAACACATTAAAACACATGCCTAAATATATATATATATATAATATCAAAAACAATTCAGATATTACAAATTTAAAATCAAACTCAGATCAGTCTTTTTTAGCTACAGAATTGGAAAATAACATCCATATAATAAAAATTATATATATAAAAGCAGGGTTGTCTCTTCTGGGGCTGACACATCAGCATGACATATAATCAAAAAAACATCAATTAAATTGCTTGATTAATCCAACTCATCAAAAACTAACTTCTCTTTCCACTACTTAACCTTCAAGTAACCATTACTCTTCACGAATCTAACCACAACTCTATCCATAACCTACAGGAATTTCCAACACATGTTAGCTGATACGTTTTTACTCTTATGTTTCTTTTGAATTCATTGATATGTATGGTCGTTCTGTCTTATTTATATGCAGAGGTTGTCATGTACTGTTATATCACAAAGCATATCTGAAGTCTGGTACTGTGATGTTTAATACGTTCTTGTTTTTCAATCACAAAGTTTTACTAATGTTTGTAACTAAATCGGGTCATTTTGTATTATCTCTTCTATTATCAACAATAATTATGCTTTGTGTTCAAACAGATGTCACGTTTTTATGTTCTGTTACAAATAAGTTCATATAAGTAGAGGTTTCAGTTCAGTTTTACCTTTGTTTCAGAAGGCTGGAGTACTTTACGACACATGTTTAGTCACAGTCTAATTATCTTTCTTTTTCTCCTTCAACGATGGTCTATTGTATCGTCTTGTTCTGAATTTGGGTGATGTATACAAAAATCATTGAACATAGTCTTAAGTATTAGATGACTTGGATTTATAAAATAATTCCATTGGTTACTTTACTTAAAAAGATACGTGATGTTGAAACTTAAAAATGATGAGTTGTCAACACTACTTAACCTTCAAGTAACCAATACTCTTTACGAGACATTAACAATACAATAATTCAATTATTCTACATTAAAAGACATTAACTCACTTCAACTATTAACTTAAATCACTATATACATTTCTCTCTTATTACTATGGAGTCATTCTTATAATTAAATTTAAGGTAAAAACACAATAAATTTCATTTGGAATTCCAAAAGTTTCAATGTTAAGGTTGAAATGTATTGAATTCTGTTAATCCATTCACCTTTGTACAAATAAGAAAGTATAATGTTTAATTGTTTCTCTTCCTACACTTACAACTACAAGAAAATAATTAACACATATCTTAATTACCATGAACACACAATTAAAACATCCAGTGACTACTCAACTCTCCCAACTCATATCTATATAATCGTACATGACAACAACTTGTTCTATCTCCAGTAATTCATCCTAAATTACTATCATATGGCTTCTCAAACACCAAATTCCTCTGCTCTCATTCCAAAAGACATACCTCTCACTAAACTTGTTGTGGGGAAAACAATGCAGCATGTCATGGTCATCTATTATGGGTTCACTTTTGATAAAAATGATGTAACCAACATCTCCACTAACATAAAACTCTACCAATGGTTCTTACCTACAACAAAAATCAAAGTAATTATGTGCTCTACCTGCTTAACGTTTTCTTTTAACATAAAATGTGCTAATATAGTTTTCTATGTTTCAACTAATATACTTAATGTACAACAGTCATTCCCATCGATGTTCAGTACTTTACACATCCTTTTCGCTTATCCATACATATTCAGGAAACCGTAATGCAAGGGTCTATCTACCACCGTCGCATGGAGAAATTCAAAAACTAGCTCGAAGAAGGCAACATTTATATACTTAACAACTTTAAGGTTGTCCCCACCTATTCTCACTACAAGATTACAGATCATCAACATTCAATTGTACTCAATGGTACAAGATGAGTTAAGTTACAATAAAGATGAAGAAAGAGCTAACCACATTCAATTGTTGTCCAACCTAAATGAAGAGCAACTTGCCGTTTACGAAGCAGTCATGGATTCAATCATCAACTGCAAAGGAAGACTATTTTTCGTTAATGGCCCAGGTGGTACTGGAAAACCCTATATTTATAGGACAATAATTTCCAAACTCCGATCCAAAAAACGTATAGTCATCCCTGTTGCAACTTCAGGTATAGCCGCAACAATTCTACCAGGAGGAAGAACTGCTCATTCTCGATTTAAAATACCAATAGATCTCCATGAAGACTCGATGTGTGATATCAAACCAAGAACAATGCTCGCAAATTGGTTGAGATAGTAGATCTAATCATATGGGATGAAGCACCAATGACACATCGTCACACTTTTAAAGCATTAGATCGCACATTAAGAGATATCATGAGTTTTACCGACCCAGATGCAGAAGCAAAACTATTTTGGGGGAAAGACAATTTTGTTAGGTGGAGATTTCAGACAAATATTACCAGTCATCTCACAAGGAAGCAGACAAGATACAATTCTCGCAACACTTAATAGATCTTACATTTAGCAAAGTTGTTACGTTGCCACTCTTACCAAAAACATGAGAATGAAACAAGACGAAAAAAACTTTGCTGCATGGATTTTACAAGTTGGGAATGGCGAGGCTAAAAGTGTCAATACTCTGAACGAAGCTTCTCTAGAAAATTACTACATAGAGATCGAAGACACATTACTCTTGGAAAAAGGAGAAAACTCAATGAGAGAAATGCAGGAAGCAACATTCCCAAATCTCGAAAACTCTTTCCAAAACTGTGTATATCTGCGAGGTTGTTCCATCCTAACACCAAGAAATGAAACTATTGATAAGCTAAATGATTTCTTCTTAGTAAAAGTTGGAGGTGACATGAAAGAGTATCTTAGTGCTGACAGTATCGCTGATGATGATGACCTTGATGGAGTTAACCTTGTATACACTACAGAGTACCTAAATGCACTCAAGTGTTCAGGATTACCAAATCATCACCTACCTTTGAAGCAGTATACACCAATCATATTGTTAAGAAACATAAACCAAAAGCAAGGTTTATGAAACGGGACTAGACTACTTGTTACTCGTTTACGTAAAAAGGTACTTGAAGCAGAGGTACTAACTGGTACCAATGTCAAGAAAAAGGTGCTTATACCAAGGATCATCATGACAACGGCAAATACAAATTGTCCATACAAAATGCGAAGACGACAATTCCCTATTAGAGTTTGTTATGCAATGACAATAAACAAAAGTCAAGGCCAAAGTTTACAAACTGTGGGTATCTATCTACCCAAGCATGTATTCAGTCATGGCCAACTCTATGTTGTTTTATCTCGCGTCACATCAACAGAAGGGTACGAATTTGGAGTGCCACCACACAAAAAGAAAACAAATCAGTCATTAAAAATGTCGTATACAAAGAGATTTTCAACAATCTTCACTATCATGCCATAGGTAATTTCATATACAATAAATACCCATATTGATGTACATAAGACTTCAATGCTGTAATTTCAGTGTTTCTATATTGTACAGAAAGGAAGCAAGAAGAACAAGTTCAACCACTTCAACATGGCCAATATTCATCAAAGTACTCTCGACTGTTGACAAAATATTCAGCCGAAATATTGTTCATCAATATTTAAAACATTTGTTTCTCTTTCCGTAATAAACCTCTCATAGTTCTCCCAAAATAAAAGAAAAATTGCAACAAAATGACATAAATTAGAAAGGATCTCGCCGCGTAGCGCGGCACTCACCTAGTGTTATATAATAGGAGGAATGAAACTGGGAAATTAAAAAAAAATCATTCTAACTATTCATTAGTGAAATTACTAATTACCATTTTATCAAAATATTTATAATTTCAAAAAGTAATAATTTAATTTTAAAAAATCACAAATTTCTAAATCGTCATAATTTCTAAATTACAAATTTTTTAAAGGATAATGTCCCGTTTATACCTATCATTTATGGATTGTTACCATTGTTAGAAAAAGGTTGTCGTTATATCTATAATTTTTAACGACTTTTCAGAATTATACCTGACAATTCGATTTTGTCAGCGACACTTTTATTACAATCATTTTGCTTGTTAGATATACCGAATGTCGTTTTGCTTGCTAGATTTAACGGAGATTGTTGTTTTGTCGGTTTCACAACAACACATGAAAACATGCTTAAATGTATAGATATACTATGAATAAAAAATGAGGAAATATATAATATCAATTTCACTATTGATTAACAAAATTATCAATTATAGTTATATAAAAAATTAGAATTAAAAATACATTAGTTAAATAAAATCCATATATCTCTATAGTATTAGCTTACTTACAAATAAACACAGTTCAAATCATCATAATTTCTAGTTTAAAATTAAAAATGTTTTTCAAAGTATAACTCCCCATTCATACATATCATTTATGTCTCAGAATATTAATATTAATATTTGTTACTTTAACCGTCCAAAACCTTCTTGGAATTAATAATTTCATTATTATATATTTGTCCCATCTAGTTTCTCTCTATATATGTAACCGTTACAGATAAACAAAAGTCATAACATGTAAAAAATAAAAAAATCTCTTAGCCAAAAACAAAACTTAGATATATCTCCAGATTAGCAACAAATAGGAAGAAGACAGGTGTCGAGCTGAGTACACTACAGTACAGTATCAAGTCTACTAAAACTCGGACACAATTCTCTCTTATGGATAACTTCCTCCCGCCATTTGCCCTTCCATGCAAATCTGAATCACTTCTTTTTCCTATTTATACCTCTTCGCTCTTCCTTCTCCTTCATCCACATTTTCATTAATCTAGTCAGAAGAAAAAACTTAGAGATAGTCATGAAGAAGTCCGAAACGACGACGTTTCGTCAATCGCAATCGCGAACGCAGAATTCTGTTTCTTCTTCGCAGCTGAAACAGACGATCGCGGTTGCGTCAATCGCGGCGGGTATTCAATTCGGGTGGGCTTTACAGCTCTCACTTTTGACACCTTACGTTCAGCTTCTAGGCATACCTCATAAATGGGCCTCACTTATATGGCTTTGTGGGCCTATTTCTGGTATGCTTGTTCAGCCCATTGTTGGTTACCATAGCGATCGTTGCGTTTCGCGTTTTGGTCGCCGTCGTCCTTTTATCGCTGCTGGTGCTATGCTCGTTGCTATTGCCGTTTTTCTCATCGGTTACGCTGCCGATATCGGCCATATCCTCGGAGATCGTGTTGATTCCACGCCGAAATCACACGCCATAGTTTTTTTCGCAATCGGATTTTGGATCCTCGATGTCGCGAATAACATGCTTCAAGGACCTTGTCGAGCTTTACTCGCTGATCTATCTGGTAAAAGCGGGAAGAAGACGAGAACAGCGAACTCTTTCTTCTCGTTTTTCATGGCCGTCGGAAATGTCCTTGGCTTCTCCGCCGGAGCTTTCACGCATCTCCACAACGCGTTTCCTTTCACGACGACGAAAGCTTGCGATGTGTACTGCGCAAATCTCAAAAGCTGTTTCTTCTTTTCGATTCTTCTTCTGATAACATTAACATCGTTCGCTCTCTGGTACGTCGATGAGAAGCAGCTTTCGTCGGAGACGGAGACGGAAACAGAAGCTAACGGCGACGGAGAGATTGATAACCAGAATAGCAACGAGATAACGGAGGAAGTAACGGCGTCAACAAGAGTAGTTAAAATTCCGTTAATAGGGGAATTATTGGGTGCGGTGAAGGACATGAAAAGACCAATGGTCATGCTTTTAATAGTGACGTGTTTGAATTGGATTGCTTGGTTTCCTTTTCTTTTGTTTGACACAGACTGGATGGGAAGAGAAGTGTACGGTGGGGATTCAGGAGGTAACAGCGATGCTAAGCGCGTGTACAACACGGGAGTACGAGTCGGCGCGTTGGGGCTGATGTTGAATTCGGTAGTTCTAGGGTTTACTTCGCTGGGATTAGAGTGGTTGGCTCGTAAAGTTGGTGGAGTGAAGAAGTTATGGGGAATTGTGAATTTCATTCTCACGTTTTGTTTGGGAATGACGATTTTAATTACGAAGATGGCTGAATCTAGCCGCCGTGGCTCCTCCGTTACGAATACGGTGGCGATTTCTCCGCCGAGTGGTGTTAAATTCGGAGCTTTGTCGATTTTCACTCTCCTCGGTGTACCTCTATCTGTACGTTAATTCATGACATTATTCTATATTTTTATTTTTATTTAAATATTTTTTCAGAATTTATTGACACTTTTTAAACATAGAAATTTAATTTAAGTTGTTTTCGCTGTTTTTCTTTAGATAACATATAGCATTCCTTTCGCTTTGGCATCTATATTCTCTTCTTCCTCCGGTGCTGGTCAAGGTAATTTTGTATATTTATTTATTGAGTTATTAATTTTTCATGAACATAATATAATTTAATCGTAAACGTTATAGATACACACACCAAGATATATTTCTATATTGAGTCAAAATATTGTTTTCTTGAAAACTACGTTTGTATAAATGCATGCATGCATGAATAAACATCAACTCATTTGTACAATTCTATACGAATATTTATTAGAGACTGAATTTTCTTGTATAATTATTGCAAAATAAATTTAGAATTAGTGAAACCATTCTCTACCAAATTTGTAAATTTTGGACTGAATTTTGAGTAAATTTTTTGTTAATTTAATTTGTTGTTGTTGCATGCAGGACTGTCGCTGGGAGTTTTAAATCTTGCGATAGTTGTACCACAGGTTATATATCAATGAATATATAATAATAATAATAATAATTATTGTATGGTTTTGAAATTAAATGAATAAGTAAAGCAAGAGTTTTGTTTTCTGATGAATGTAATGAATGATGAATATTGAAGATGGTGGGTGTCGGTGGGAGCAGGACCGTTCGATGAGATGTTCGGAGGAGGAAACATGCCAGGCTTTGCGGTTAGCGGCGGTGGCTGCTGCCGTGAGTGGTGTTTTAGCACTCACTGTGCTTCCTTCTCCACCGCCTGAAGCAGATCTTCTCAAAGTCTCCGCCGTGGGAGGACATTAGTTACCTCTTTTATTACTATTTTCTGCCTCTTTCTTTTCTGTGTAGCTATTGTCTCTACTTTCTGTCTAAAGAACATAGAAGAGACAAAAATAAATGGAAAGAATATATTTTCAAGTTAAAAAAACATATTCTTTCTGTATTAAAGTAAATGATGTTTAAGTTTCATATTTTCAGCACAAATAATTTTCATTTTGTGAACAATTAGAGGTTCTATCCATAACCTATAATTCACTTTCTAAAATTTCTTTTAATCTTTCACTTATAATGAAAAGTGATCAAATTTTTTATATAAGAGTCATTATCATCGTAATAACCATATTAAAAAGAATTCCACCGCTTAAGTTTATTATTATTATTTATACTTTATCTATTTCAAAGATAATTGATGATTTAGGTAAATGCAAAACAATTAATATTTTTGTGAAATTTCTGTAAATAGCCATATATAATAGTGTAATTAATATGATTATTTAATAAAGTTAAATGAGAAAAATAAGTCAAAAATTTTGGGTCGAAAATGCAAAACATTATCTATTTTAAAAGAAACAAAAGTAATTAAACATTATGATACAAAAATGTAATAATTATTTTTGATAAATGAGATGTAATAATGATCCTATTGACCATTATAATATATAAATATTCTATATAATTTTTTAAGCTTTTTCTGCATTTAAATAAACATTAATATCATTAAAAAATTGTTGACAGATGTAAAAGACAGTAAAAACGAGTGTCATTTGTGCATTAAGTGAGAATTTAATGTAGTTTTTGGATAAGACAAAACACTATGTTCTTAATTTGGCATGCATCAACTGAAATATATGGCATGGAAGTTGACTTTATATTTAATGGTCTGTATCTTTGGATTTATTAGTCATAGAGACGATGATCGTGTTCGTGTGGATAACGTATTCATATAGCAGTCATTGACACTTTTACTTGCTTCTCTGATTCCTTTTACTGAACCTTATCCAAATCGCTTTCTATTCTTTCAGAACCTTACTCCAAGAAACCTACACTTCTACTTTATTTTTTATTATGAAAACGGTGAAGAAATGGATTTGATGTAACGAAAGGATTTACGAATAGTAAGAAAGGGCCTATACAAAAATAGTTATTTGGCATTATGCAAAAATATTTAGAGATTTTCGGCGAAAACATCAAATCATCATTATTTTGTGCAACTTTATCTTCTTTTTTATTTTAAAAAATTGCAAATAAACTATATGAAATCATAAGTAATACTCCCCTCCGTTTCATATTACTAGTCATTCTACAATATTTCACACATATTAAGAAAATAGTTAAATGTTCCGTTATGCCCATAATTGATTATTTGCAAACCATTTAATATTTTATTTATTTAATTAGAGCCAAATGAATCATTTTATATTAAAAATGCATTGGGAAAATAAAAATAACAACTAAAATGAAACAAAAAATTTAACTTACAATGACAACTAATATACAATGACAACTAATATGAAATGGAGAGAGTACTCAATAGGGACTGATTAATGACTTCATTTAAAAACAAGATGGTTGAAAATATTAATGGTTGAAACAAGATCATTTAGAAATAGTGGTTGGCGAAAATTCTTTTTAACGAAATTGTTGCAAAACTAAAATTGATTAGTGACATTAAAACTGTTAAACAGTGAGTAGTTTTGAATCTTTAATATGCTTAAGGTGATATGTACGCGATTTAGAAACAATTGATCTCTCTCTTCCTCAAGGATGAGAGGTTTTACATAATACATTGGCATTAAAGCTTGCATCCATTCTGTATATGTGGCAACCAAAACCTGCAACAAAACATCCAATCAAGCGAATATGGAGTTTATACCCTGAAATTTACTCAGTCAATGGTCTTTGATATGTGGTTTTTCAAGATTAACGATGAGACTATTGCTGAAATTCGTGAAAAATATGCAGTTGAGTTCATGGACAAGATACCTACTAAGGAGATTATATCCTTTATTGACCCAAACTCACGTGGAGAGTTCGATGACAAGTACGACTTTATTGGATCCACCTAGTGAACATCTTGGTTTTACAAGTTTTTACTTTATGCCTATTGGTTTTACAATTCTTGGTACTTTGTAATTTGCTAGAAGTTGGACATATATTTTATTCCTCAACATTAAAATAATAGAGAAAAAGTAAATGCAGGGTATTAGTATTATTTGGTTGCATGCCTCTCATTTATGAGGATTTATTATTGATTATATATGTTTATTATATTCGCTTGCAGATTAATTAATAAGGCATGTGGACTTATTACAAACGATTACAGATTTATTAATAAAATAAATAAGTAACATTATTTGAATGTAATGTACGGTTACAAAGTAAACATTGTTCATACAGACATCATATAATAATAAATGAATTAATGTTGTATATTTTCTTTTATTATGACTGATTTATGACATTTGGTACAATTATACTCTTTTCTTATTCTTTTTTTTCTCCATTACCACTTCAAATGTAGACTTAATGCGTGATTTTTTTAGTCTACATGGTTGTTGATGTACAGTATGAGGTCTACAAACTTTCTTTCCAACTTTGTCAGGCACGGATAATTGCAACATTTCTCGGCATTATACTTTTGGAGTGAGTATTGTACAAGTAGTTCGTATGAAAGCACATATGGTTAAGGGATATACGCGACTGTGTAGATGCTTTAGCTGCGGCAATAGCATGAACACATAGTATTTTATCAAAGATTGTTCTTCCTCTATGTCTAATCGAGGATTATTCTGGATCTCGATTAATGAAAGGATGTGTTGATATCGAATTGGGTATCCCCCATCTCCTATGCTCAAGGGTGGGGTCTGCCTCTGGTTCAGGGCAGGCTTGACCAACAAATATGTTGATCATGTCATGACCAATTCTCCCATTGGCTTTAATATCTTAACTACTTTCAAAGCCAATAATTTAAGTGGTGGTTTGACACTCTTTTACAATGATTTTTTAAATGTCACGATGAATCATAAGAATACAAGAATGATAAACGTATCCTTAATTCACAATAGTATAAATATAAATATTACCTTTCTCTACGGTGAGCCAAATCGACGATTAAGAAACAAAGTTTGGGAACTAACACGCATTGGTATAACATGTACCATGCCTTGGTTAGTCATATGTGATTTTAATGAATTCTGATAATCATGAAAAACAAGGAGCCACTCTTATATATCCATCCTGATTCCTTATTATCCTTTAATTAAATGATTCAAAATTATGGACTTATTGATTTCCAAACATAGAAAATTCATGGTGTATGAGAGGTGTTCAGAAAACAGTATGTTCAGTGTGTCTTAGATAAGGCCTTCCGAACGTAAGAATGACGTGATTTATTCTCGATGTCTGAGTTAGAATATCTCGATAGATTGGTTATGACCATATGCCTATAGTAGGTTGATTTTCAGCACAAGTAACTACATGTAAGCATCAATGTACCTTTACAGAAAGTGGATTGGGAGAGATGGATTTGAAGAAACTGTGGAAAAGGGTTGGAAATGTGTGTCTCATGTCATCGCAGAATAACATTTCTTGGTAGAGTATGAAATTGTGGACGTGCATTATCTCACTGGAGGAATAAAAATATTCCTTCACGAAGACAGAGAATTATAAATTCACATAAGCTTGTTGAGGAATTACAAAACGATAATTCCAAACTGCAATCAGAAATTACATCAGCTAAGTTGGATTTGAAGCAAGCTTATGTTGATGAAGAATGGAAACAAAAAAGCTGTAAACATTGGCTTAAAGAAAGTGATGAAAATACCACGTTTTTCATGCTCAAACTAAGTAGATAAGAGCCAAAAATAGAATTGTTGGTCTAACTACCAATAATTGTGTTTGGGTAACTAAGCAAAAGGAAATTATTGAGGAAGGTTCAACATGTTTTACACAATTATTCGCTATTAATGGGAGTACCTATAGTCCGAATTTGCTTTCTAATGTAGAACCAAAAATAACTGACGCATATAATCGAATGCTTATAATTGTGGCATAAGAGGATGAGGTGAAGCAAGCTCTCTTTATGATGAACCCGTGGAAAACCTCTGAGCCATATGGCATGATTGCTATGTTCTTTCAGAAATCATGGGAGCTCATTTAGACCAAATAAATTTATTAATTAATGACTTTCTGATTTCGGGAAACATTGAACAAGGTTTAAACAAGAAAAATATCTATCTTATACCGAAATTTTCTCGAGGAACTAAAATGGTGGAATTTCGTCCTACTAGTTTATGTAATGTGGCTTATAAAATTATTTCTAAGGTCATATGCTTCTGATTTCCGGAAATAATGCCAAAACTAATATTAGACTCAATCAGTCTTTGTAGCAGGCTGACTGATATCATATAGGTCTTGTTCGTTTGCTGGTCGCTAGCGACCGCGACCAAAACTTGTTCATTTCGTGGTCGCTGGTTCAGCAATCGGTCGCAGCGACCAGTCGCCAGGGACCAGCGATTACAATATTTGATCGTTATTTTATTTAGCGATCTGCGACGACTAAAATTTAAAATTACTAATTTACCCTCAGTTTTAGTCGCAGCGACTGTCAAACGAACAAAAAATTATTTTTTTGGTCGCAGTGGCTGGTCGCAGTCTGCGACCAGCAAACGAACATGACCATAATATTCTTATTGCTTAAGAGATATTCCATGCCCTTCACACAAATCAAGCGGTAAAAGGGAAGTTCATGGTTATTAAAACTAACATAAGCAAAACTTATGATCGAGTTGAATGGAATTTTGTTTCTAGTATACTATATCAATTGAGATTTAGTGCTAATTGGATATGCTGTGTTATGCATTACATAACTACTATAGAATATTTCACACTTTTATATGGTGAACCCAATGGAAGAATAATTCTTCACCGGGGACTTTGGCAAGACGACCCTTTACCACCATTTCAATTTATTCTATGCACTGAATTACTGATTTCCAAATTAAGGAAATAAGAATACACTAAGTTATTATTGGATCTCTACCGCGAGACAGTGTCCACGTGTTACACACCTCTTATTTGCATGACTGTCTATTTTTATGTAAGGTTGCAAAAGAAATGGCTACTCAAACAATTAGGATTCTTAAAGAATATGAAGAGATTTTGGGTCAATTAATCAACTTTGATAAGTCTTCAATTCAATCTGGGCATTCTTTTTCTGATAGAGTGAAACGACATTTGCATAATATTATGGGAATCACTCAATTAGGTGGAATGGGGACATTCCTTGGACTACCAGAGAATATTGGAGGGGCTAAGCATTGGTAAACAAAGGTATCATTCGTAAATTTGGTGATGGGAGATCCATCTTGGTATGTAGGAATCCCTGGACCCCTGATATACTCCCTAGAGCGGCAACTAGGGTTGAGTTGGTCATTACTTTTACCCCAAACTTACAGTTGATTAGTTTGTTGATTCTCAGTCCAAAACTTGGCGTGAGACCCTTCTCAAACAATATATTACACCTACAAATGTACAATTAATATTAGGGATCACAATACCTCGAAGAGAAAGGTCAAATTATTGGGATTGGTATTTTACCAACATAGCTCGATATTCAGTAAAATAGGGGTATCATACTCAAAAGAGAAATTCATTACTAGAAGTAGGACGACATGGTCCAAATTTCATAGCGCTACAATGAAAGATTTGGAAGATTGATTGTCCTAATAAAATTAAACACTTTATGTGGTAAGTACTATCAGGATCCATCGCAGTAAAACATAATCTGACTACTCGTGGCATGAAGTGTGACCTAGATATAGTAATTTTGGAGCATATGAAAAATCTATAAATCACGTTCTTTTTTATTGTCCTCCAGCAACTGAAACTTGGGAACTTTCGAGTATTTCTTCTCTTGTTGATACCTTTCCAGGAAAATCAGGTTGGTATAACCTTGATTATTTGTTCTGGAGAATTCTAGTTCAACTAAAGGTCAAGTCATTTTCTTGGATTCTTTGTCACATTTGGAAAGCAATGAATGAAAAATAATTTTCAGGCACTGATATGAATCCACAAGAGATTCTTAATCAGGCAAAAGATGATGCATCATATTGGTTCAATGCTAGGCGAGTAGACACAAGCGTTATCCGACGCGGAATCATTTGCTCTAAACCAGTATGATCATAGGTGGATGATCCATATTAGGGCACCCTAGATTCATAGGTTATAGGTGTTTTGTTGATGGTTCATGGAAGACATCTGATTTTTTCTCATGACTAGAATTAGTTTTGATACGAGCTTCGAGATGCTTCTCTAAGGTTGATGAGAGCGGGTTCTTATCCAAGGGAGCTGAGTGTACTTCCTTGCTAAGAAAAGTCGGGGGCGTGGAAGGGGTGGTTTGAGGAGCAATCCACAAGAAGGATGGTGGGCTTCTTGATACACTCAAGCATACTCTAGATCAGGGGAAACCACTCGAGATCATTCAGTGTGTTCTAAGTCTTAGACAAACGACTAAGTTTGTTAAGGACTAAGGATTTCTCTTTGAGAGAATTGTGTTCTTTATTAATATCAAAGTTGAGTCCTTTGTTACACGGCTGCAAAGGGAGCTTATGTAGGGTTCCTCTCAGCTAGCCCGAAGGCCGACTAACTTAAAGAAAAAGGAAAATATGGGTCGCATCCCATTAACAAAAGAAAATAAGAAAATGACAAATTACAAGAAAAATGGCAAATTTCTAACTTATTGTTTTGGTGCCTTATTAAACAAAAATAAAACCCCTAAAAAGCCTACGAGCTTTAAGACTTTCTATCCTAAGATGCTGGAGTTGTTGGGTTTGTCGTTCCTACAAAAACATTTATCTTAAACACAAAACAAACCTTGTGGGGTGCGATAAAGGGCTAAGTCTTTTTGGTTACTTCCAGCTTGGGTCTTGTCGATTGGTGGTCCTCTTTGTCAGCTTCAAAAGGGTCTTGAATGTCTTGGTCCTCTTCTTCTTGTCATATTGCTTGGTCTTGAATTGCGTTCTTGATCTTTTCTGTGCTCCTCGAAGAAGTCCCGATGCCGATCTTGGAGCGTTCCGGGAAGGGAACATTCTGTGAGCGTTCTAGGGAGGACGCATTCTCCTCCTTGTTCAAGATGTTAGCTACAAATTCTTATATTTGTTCTCTAAGCTTGCGTGTCCTAGCTCGAGTCATTGGTCTGTCTAGTTCAACCGGCTTGATGCCTTCATCATTCCCTCCTTCTTGAAGATGCTCCATCTCGGGTGCATCGTCATCGTCGACATGGAACGGGGACATGTCAGCAACATTGAAACTTGAAGAGATATGGAACTCACCAGACAGTGCCAATCGGTAGGCATTTTCGTTGATTTGTTTAATTACTCGGAAGGGACCATCGCCCTAGGGTGCGAGCTTGGACTTTCTTTGTTCGGGAAGTGCTCCGGGCGCATATATACCCAAACCCAATCTCCCGGATTGACTATCACAACCTTGCGCCTTTTTTCCTCTCTTTGCTTGATTTCTTCAACTTTCTTTTCCAAATTCTCTTTGACTTTGAGATGTAATTTGCGGACTAGTTCGGTTTTGGCACTTACGTCCTTGTCAAGGTAATGGCGCGGAGGGAGTGGTGTAAAATCTATTGGCGTCAAAGGGTTGAAACCAAATACCGCTTCAAATGATGAAAACTTAGAACACGAATGATTAGCTCGGTTATAAGCAAATTCAACCATAGGTAAACAAGAAAGCCAATTAGTTAATTTTTTACCGATCGTACCTCTAAGTAAGGTTCCTAAAGTACGGTTTACCACTTCAGTTTGGCCATCAGTTTGGGGATGACAAGTGGTTGAGAAGAGCAACTTGGTGCCTATTTTTGCCACAAGGTCCTCCAAAAGTGGCCTAGGAACTTAGCGTCCCGATCGGAAACAATAGTTCTTGGAACTCCATGTACGTGCACCACTTCCTTGAAGAATATGTCCGCGATTTGTGATGCGTCATTGGTCTTGTCACAAGGTATGAAGTGAGCCATCTTTGTGAAACGGTTCACTACAACAAGATTGAGTCCTTGTGCAGTATCTTTAGCAAACCTAAAACAAAATCCATTGAGATATCCTCCCAAGGAACGTTAAGAATAGGTAAAGGGAAATAAAGACCATGAGAGTGGGACTTAGCTTTAGCCTTGAAACATGTTGCACATTTTATGCACAGCCGTTTCACATTTATCCTAAGATGCGGCCAAAAGAAATGCTCAACCACCATGGCTAGGGTTTTGGCAACACTAAAATGTCATTATAAAGACCATGAGGTTGTGTCGTTTAGAAAGAGCATTCACGACTACATTCTCCTTTCTCTTCTTATACTTTATCACATAGGGGAATGTCTCAACAAATTCTAACCACCTTGCATGTCTTCTCTTTAGAATTTTCTGACCCCTCAAGTGTTTCAAAGTTTCATGATCGGTGTGAACCACAAATTCTTGGCTAGTAGATAGTGTTGCCAAACTTCTAAGGCTCGGACTAAGGCATACAACTCGTTGTCATATGTTGGGTAGTTGAAAGTGGCTCCACTTAGCTTCTAACTAAAGTAAGCTATGGGTATTTTGTCTTGAGTTAGCACAACTCCATTTCCCAATCCGGACGTGTCACATTCTACTTCAAAGGTTTTCTCAAAACTTGGCAAAGCCAAAACTAGAGCCTTGGTGAGGCATGATTTCAGCTCAGAGAATGCCTTTTCTTGTGCTTCTCCCCATTTAAATGGAACATCATTCTTGATCACGGCTGTAGAGGAGCAGTTATGGTGCTAAAATTCTTGACAAAGCGGCGGTAAAAGCTTGCCAAACCGTGAAAACTCCTAACATTTTTCTATAGCTTTGATCTTTTCTTGGTGTACTCAATTCTCTGTGAACTTATGAAAAAGCCTAAGAAAACAAGTTCATTAGTGCAAAATGTGCACTTCTTAAGGTTTGCATAGAGACTTTCTTGCCGAAGAGTCTCTAGCACTTGCTTAAGGTGCATTAGGTAATTAGATAAGCATGAACTATAGACAAGAATGTCATCAAAGTATACCACCACAAACTTACAGATATAAGTCCTTAGGACTTGGTTCATGAGTCTCATGAACGTGCTTGGGGCGTGGGTAAGTCCAAATGGCATCACAAGCCATTCGTACAAACCTTGTTTTGTTTTGAAGGTGGTTTTCCACTCATCACCTTCCTTCATGCGAACTTGATGATAACCACTCTTAAGATCTATCTTGGAGAAGACGGTGGCTCCATGAAGTTCGTCTACCATGTCGTCTAAACGGGGAATGGGATGTTGGTACTTGACGGTGATGTTGTAGATTGTACGACAGTCTACACACATCCTCCATGTCCCATCCTTTTTTGGCACGAGCCAGCCCGGAACAACACATAGACTAAGACTTTCTCGGATGCATCATTTGTCTAATAGGTCTTGAACTTGTCGCTCTAGTTCCTTAACTTCTTGCGGATTGATGCGATAAGCCGCAAGGTATGGTAGGGCGGAGCCGTGAACAAAGTCAATTTGGTGTTCTATGCCTCAGATTGGAGGTAAGCCAGCTGACATTTCCTCGGGGAACACATATTTAAATTGTTCTAAGAGCTTACAGACCATTGGTGGTAAATCAGCATACGACATCTCAAGGCACACATTCTCTTTGAAGAGCATTAGTAGCACGGTTTGCTTGGCACACAAGGTTTTTTCTATGACACACAGAGTCACAAATAAAGAAGGTTTACTTACCTTGGTGGACTGAACCATCTTTAGTTGGAGTTCATGCACTTGAGCAGGGGTCAAGGACGCCAAGCTATACTACTCATGCACTTGAGTAGAAGTTGGTGCGCCCATTGTGTAGAGCCTCCTTATCAAACTGCAAAGGTCGGCCAAGAAGGAGATGTCTAACTTGCATGGGAGCTACATCACATAGTGCTTGGTTTTGGTATGTTCCAATGCTGAAAAGAACGGTCATTTGGTCGGAGAGTTTGATCTCGACCTTTTCGTTGAGCCATACCAAGCGGTACGATCTCGGGTGCTTAGTGGTGGTGAGTCCTAATTTTTCAAACAAGGACTTGCTAGCCATATTAGTACAAACACCATTATCTATAATAAGACTGGATACATTGCCATTTATGGTACATCTTGAGTGGAAGATGTTTTCCCTTTGTGTGGTTTCATCCGGCACGACCATAGAGTTCATGATGCGGCGAGCTACAATGAATTCCCCTACTCCGGTTATGTTACAGTCTCCTCAGCGTCTCCCACAACTTCATCAACCTCCATCTCGTCCTCATCTTGTGATTCCTACTCTCTGCCTTTGGTAACAATCATTACCCTTCGGTTCGGACATTCTCTCACCATGTATCTGCGACCCTGACACTTGAAGCACACAATATCACGCGTTCTAGAAGTATTTGGGGCCTTACTAACCTCCAGTATTGGATTCTTGGTTGATCCTTGATCAGCTCTCTTAGGAAGAGTCTCGGTCTCAACATGTTTGCCCTTGTCTTGAGTTCTCGGGGAGGATGTGTTCCAGGGAGCGTTGTACTTGGGGCGGCTGGGCGCGGCCGTCTTCCTCTTTATGTGTTGTTCAGCTTGTATGGAAAAATGCAATAACTCCCTTAACTCGTAATACGGTTGCCTTTCTACCTTCCTAGCTATGTGGTCTTGCAGACCATCTAAGAATTGAGCCATAATGGCCTCCTCGAGTACTTCGGTTTCTAGCCGATTCTTTAGGTTTTTGAATTCTTCAAAGTAGTCTTCCACGTACCTATTTCCCTGTACCAACTTATGAAACATTTTATGTAAGTCTCTATGGAAATATGGAGGCACATACCTTCTTCTTAGGCTAAATTTTCATCTCGTCCCAAGTGGTGACTTGGTTATAGTGGTGGATGGCCTCTTCGTTTGGCTAGGTCGCGATTCCACCAGGACAAGGCATTGTCCATGAGTTGAGCAGTAACAAAGCTCACTCTTTTATGATCCGCATAATGGTAGCACTCAAAGATGTACTCCATTCATTTCTTCCAATCGAGGTATGCTTCCGGATCGACCTTACCGGCGAAGGTGGGCGCGGTAAGCTTGGGGTCGATGTTGGTGTGTACCAGATCGTCCCGCTCACGTCTGCGGTTATAAGGGTCTCTTCCTCGTGTGATACAACGCCTAAGTGGAGGGTAATCCGGGTCCGGGTCAAAATCTCCCTCCTGGTAAGCGTCTGAGTCATCTTCCCGGGAGTGTAGGGACACTCGAGTGTTAGCGGGTCCCGGCTCCAAGCGATCCATTTGCATGTTGATGGATCGAAGCTGGGCTTGAAGTTCGGACAACGTTTCAGGTAGGGTGGGAATCTCGGTTGGGGTTTCCATGTTTCAAAACAAGAAATAAGTAGTTATCCTTTTTTTTTTGTAAGAATATGTAAATTGTAAAAAATGGAAAATATAAAAAAATGTAAAATAAACTTAAGGAAACAATTCAATTTTTTTTTGACTTTTTAGAATCAAATAGAGCAAAAGCAAAGATAGATTCAACCTTCTAGGAAAACTTTGGTTCTAATACCAAAATGATACGAGCTTCGAGATGTTTCTCTAAGGTTGATGAAAGCGGATTCTTATCCAAGGGAACCGAGTGTACTTCCTTGGTAAGAAAAGACGGGGACGCGGAAGGGGTGGTTTGAGGAGCGATCCACAAGAAGGATGGTGGGCTTCTTGATACACTAAAGCAGACTCTAGATCAAGAGGAAACCTCTCGAGATCTTGCAGTGTGTTCTAAGTCTTAGGAAAACGACTAAGCTTGCTAAAGACTAAGGATTTCTCTTTGAGAGAATTGCGTTCTTTATTAATATCAAAGTTGGGTGCTTTGTTACACGGCTGCAAAGGGACCTTATATAGGGGTCCTATCAGCTAGCCTGAAGGCCGACTCACTTAAAGAAAAAGGAAAATATGGGTCGCAGCCCATCAACATAAAGGAAATATGAAAAATGGCAAATTACAAGAAAAATGGCAAAATTCTAGCTTAGTGTTTTGGTGCCTTGTTAAAAAAAAAAAAAGCTCTAAAAATCCTAAGGGCCTTAAGAATCTCTATCCTAAGGTGCTGGAGTTTTTGGGCTTGGCGTTCCTGCAAAAACATTTATCTTAAACACAAAACAAACCTTCTGGGGCGCGATAAAGGGTCAAGTCTTGTTGGTTACTTCCAGCTCGGGTCTTGTCGATTCTTGGTCCTCTTGGTTAGCTTCAAAAGGGTCTTGAATTTCTTGGTACTCCTCTTGTCGTGTTGCTTGGTCTTGACTTGTGTTCTTGATCGTTTCAGTGCTCCTCGAAGAAGTCCTGATGTCGATCTTGGAGCGTTCCGGGGAGGACACATTCTCCTCTTTGTTCAAGATGTTAGTTACAAGTTCTCCTAGCTGTTCTCTAAGCTTGTATGTCCTAGCTCGAGTCATTGGTCTGTCTAGTTCAACCGGTTTGATGCCCTCATCAAGTTTCCTTTCCTAATTAGGTTGAAAGAGGGTGAATGGGGGTTCATGGTATCCTCAGAAGTCTCTCAGCTTTTCACTCAGAAGTGGAGGCTTTGTTATGGGCGATGGAGTTTCGTCTATACCTTGATATGCTTGAAGTGGAGATTGCAACGAGTTTCTCAGATGTTTTGAAGATTATGCTTTGCCCATCTTTGTAATTGTTACTCTTCACCTTTGGTGATAATATATTATTTTTGATGTTGACAAAAAAATAGTTATATAGTGTAACTATATAATAATTAGTAAAATTGTTATAAGAAAATGATTGTTTTGAAAATTATGCAATAATATTTATTTAACATTTTTAATATAAATATATATATATATATATGATATTAATTATAAATTTTAAAATATTTTTGCATAAGTAAGTGACCTTTATTATAATGACATGAGGTAAGTCCACTAAAATCAGACACATTTATATATTTAGGGATCAAATCTTATCGCCTATATTATGTAGAAACTTGGTTAATGGAACGACCAACTGTGGTCCAATGTTGACAATTTTTTGTTTTTGCATAATATCAAATAAATGTTATTGTAAATGTTATAACATTGATTAATTTAAGTAAACCCCAACCATCAATCAATATTATTCTTGGAAAATTGTGGCGAGATTGTGGTGGAGTTTATGGTAGACACAATCTTGCTTGTTTTGTAGTTTGTTAAGGAAATTGCAAACTTTGTTGCATATGCATTTGCACATGTTATTCTTGTTACTCCTCTTGTTGTACTTAGCATCCTTATCAGGTGTGTAAGTTTCGCATACAAAGGTGGTTTATAGACTAGGTAGTCTTTTTCATAACCAAATGATCCAAGTTGTTTGTTGAAACATAGAGATTTTTTCTTCTTCTATGTGTTCTTGCAGCGCATGTCTTGCATACACATCATCTTACAGAAAAACTGAACAATTTTGGAATCCTTAGTTGATCTTTATGTACAATTGGTTCGGTAACAATCGTGTTGCGTACTCCACAAAAACAAGAGATTGATTCCATTTTAGAAAAATGAAATCTCGCTACAGAACATGATACCAAACTCTCTCTATCTTTAAGAAGCCAGTCAATCTTATTAAGTGATGGTAGTTTCAGTGATGTTCTATGATAAATGATATCTTTAGTGATGTTGAATATCAGTTTGTCTGTTTACTGGTTATTTTTACTTGCATGATATGATTTATTACAAACTTTATCCAAATAGTAATCGAAGTGCTTGTTTATCATTGGAAGATAATAAATTGCCTCTATGACTTCCAAAACATTCAGAAGATAATAATAAATTTGCGCAGAAAGGCATCATTCTCAGTCTAAGATGGTAGGAATCAGAAAAACCGCCATAACATATTTGATAGACTAAACAATTGGAACATGATCTTGAGGCTGTATCACTCGGAAGACAAGAAAGTTCATTGCATTCATAAGATTTTTTACTACATATGACTTATATATAGTCAAATACTTTAAGATCTTATGGAAAAAGGGCCTATTCTTCAACGAACTTTCACCGCAGTGCCTATTTCTTAACGAACTTTTAAAACCGTCGTAAATCTCAATTTTGTTGCCAAACTTTTACAAACTCTACATGAACTATTTAAATGTGTCTGATTTCTAAATTGAACGTTTAGTCTGTCAGTCAACCGTTAAACTCGTATCATGTGGCAATAAATACAAAATGATGTCGTTTAAAGGCTGGTGAAGTCTGGAAAAAATTAGAAGAAAATGACGTCGTTTAATGGCTAAATTTGGGGCTAAATTTTAGGGTTATTCATTCTCGTTGAGAGCGTTTTTCACTTTTGGAGCTTAGATCTCAACAAACGTTTTTAAAAATCTTCGATTTTGAGATTCTTTGTGTTGTCGAGATTGTCTTTGTTGAAGAATTTTGAAATTGAAACTTCAGATTGGCGAAGAAGTTTGAACGAGTTTGAGAGAAAATGAAGTATGTTTGGTATACTTTTATTGATTGCAGTTCAACTGTTTCACCGTGATGTTGTAGCTTGACAGGTTGCTGAATATTGACTGGTTTGAAGTTTGAAACAAGAATTTCAAATTAGATTTCTTTGGTTACGCAAGAAAACTGAGACTTAACACAAAGTGGTTTTGTTTGTTACAGTGGTGTGAAATTTAATATCCATTACAGTGGGTATTGGTTAAAGTCGAGAATTGGGGTTTGGACTATATTGGTGGTGACATGCATATTGTAGAATGTTTAGCAGAGGATATCTTTGACATTTTATAAGCAGTTATTGTTCGTGTATTGACAAGCGGGTATAATGTATGGTACAAGATTCATTGAGAAGATTTCAAAGAAAGGAAACAGCTGGTTAAAGATGATCTTGATACTGTGAAAACAATGGTTGAAGCTGGAAATTGGAGTGGTGAAGTATATGTTTATGTTGTGAACTCGATTGAGTATCCAGAAGATGTTTACAAAGACTTTGAAGAAGACACGTGAGCTGGAAGAACTGATGAAATTGTGAAATCATCTGATGAAGAAAAATTCTCTCGGTTTAGAGACTACCAAACATAACTCTTATGGTAAGTGGCTGTACAATTATTTTGCTGTTTTTAGATTTAATTTTGTTGCTTAATGACTATTGTTTACTGTTTTTTTCTTTGTAGTTTAAATGAAGGATCAACTATTGTTTTAGACACGTTTACTGAAGATGGCTCATAACTTTTTAGGCGTTTCTATGTCTGTTTTGCATCTGTAAGGAAGATGTGGACCACTTGGTGTCGTCCTAGATTGAATACATGCTTCTTGAAGTGTACTCTCAAGGGAGAACTACTAGCAGTTGTAGGAAGAGATGCAAACAATGGGATGTTTCCCATTGCTTGGGTTGTGGTACATGTCGAGAACGAAGAAAATTGGTGGTGGTTCATTTGCCTCCTCAAATCTGATTTAAAGTTAAGAGATGGAGGTGGATTGACTGTTATCTCTGACAGACAAAAGGTAACACTTAGAATGTGTCACTCATATTTTAACAATCAAATTAATAATCAGATTTGAACATTATGTTATTAATTATTTTGTTTTGTTAGGGACTCTTAACTATTGTGCAAACTGAGCTGCCTCATGTAGAGCACATGATCTGTGCCCTTCAAATTTATGCCAATTTGAAGAAGTCATTTACTCATCAATACGAAATGAACAGGCTGGTTTAGAGGTTGCCAGAGAGTTACACGCAGCCTGAGTATGAGTCCAACCTTGACGCAATAAAGATGTACGACATGAGGGTTTACAATGCAATAGTAGACAAGAATCCAAAGAATGCAAGTCTTGCCTTCTGCTCACCAACATCATGATGTGTGGATACTCACAATAACATATCTGAGTCCTTTAACAACGCCATTGATCCAACACACTACTTGCCTATGGTTGAGATGCTAGAGACAATAAAGAGGAAGGCCATGATTAAAATTGACTTAAGAGGGACAACATCTCTCAGACACCAACGCAGATTCACTCCGAGAGTCATGGCAATAATTAAAAACGAGCAAGAGAAAGCAGTAAAATATTGCTGAACGATTTATGATGCAGAAGGAAAATGTGAGGTGCTAGAGTTTGGACAAGCAGTCGCAGTTAACATTAGGCTACATGAGTGTGCTTGTTGTAGATGGCAGATGACTAGTGTCCCTTTTCAAAATGCTCTAAGGGTCATCACCGAGATGAAACTGAATGTAGAGGACTACATCTCTACATGGTTTCTTACTACTACGCAACAACATATTTACAATACCTATATATGTCTTCTAAATGGAATGAAGTATTGGGAGAGAAATGGTACTGTGATTCTGCCACTCAACAACAAAAAAAGTTACTCGCAAGAAAAGGACCATGCATTGTGGCAAGTGTGGATTCGAAGGTCACAATGCAACCAAGTGCAAGAATGTGGGAGTTCTTTACAAAAGGAACAAGAAGAAGAGGACAAAAAATGCAATGGAAGATGGTCATGACTCGGGTAATGACCATGAATTTGGATTTCAGTGAAGGACCAAGTCAACCAATACAACATTCAACCATTTGAACCTTGATCTAAGATTGTTATTTAATAAGATCTGCTCTTTTGTTGTTTTTAGTAGAATAAGTGGCTCTGCTCTTTCGTTGGAGTTGGGAACTTATGCACATTTATTCTACTCCTTTGTTGTCATTTTCGACATTATGCAGATTTATGCTCTGCTCTTTATGTAATGTTTACTCTATACTTTTTGTGGCATTTGCTTCTTATTTTTGTTTCATCAAGTTTTATACTCGACACTGCTACTTATTTTGTTGCATCAGGTCCACAATTAATTTTGTTGCATCAAGTTTTATACTCGACATCAGGTCCACAATTAATTTTGTTACCATAACTTCTATATAAAACATAACCATGCTCTACAAAACATAGCCATAGTTTTCTTACATAATAGACCATAAACAACAACAATATGTTCTTAGATCAGAAAACAGTAAATGACAACTACACCTACAACTACCAATATGTTCTTCAAATTTCTTATTTCCATCTTGTAATCTCTTATGTTCTTCATAAGAGTCTCCTCGGATATCTTGATCTCACTCGCCAAACTCTCAACGTAATCATGACAAGCATTAAAACTCTTATGCATAGGCATTATCAGCCATTTTCGCCACAACATTGCAACAAATCAGAATTAAACTAATTCCAAACGTAACTCAAAACATAGAATCCAAATGGAACTAAAATCAAATGGTACATTCAGGACAGTCATAGGGATACAAACGATAAGCCTATGAGAAGTAATGAATTGAATAAAACCGGAAGGCATTAAAATGAATTGAATGAAACTGAACTGGTCTTTCTTTGTATCTTTCTTGCTTTCAACTGAAAACACCTCTCTCGTAAAATCACCTCACATTTGTATACCTTTATAGAGGGTCTCGCACCTGAAACGTGTCATGATCTGAAATAACAATGTTAGGCTCAGAGAAAACGAACACTCTTACTCACAGACAGTCCAGCCGCGTTAATATACAGCAAGCTCGACATAGCATTCAAAAAGAAAATGGTCTGTGTTATTGTGTTGCTGCTTGTATAAGGTTTCGCTTCTCTTCTGACCTGTGGCGGAACAATTTTGTGATTTTTCTTCTCTCGCAATCCTAACAAATTTACAAAGGGGGATAACAAATTAGAAATGCCTCTTCCTGAATAATGTGTGATTAACTCAGGATTAGGATATGAGCCTAACTCAATAAGATAGCCAAATCCTTACTGAGACATTTTGCTACATAGCATTTAGATATAGCAACAGACAATTCAACCTATCTAATTCTTACAAACCCATGATACTAAATTTGAATTTTCGGCTCTAATGCTAGTATTTATTTATACAGAACATACTACACCAATTCCGCTTTCCAAATAATCCGGTAAGTATATCTATCTACCCTTAAACCCAGCTTAAAAGTGGAAATAAAGCCAATGTACTGATATCTAGAAGCATTAGGCACGTTAATATGGACTCTTAACAGTTTCATGGAGGGTTACTGAGACATGAATCTTTACCCTGAACATGTGAAGATAAAATGGAGTGTCAGGATTGGTCCTTTTTAGTTTCTGGTAGGTGTATGCAAAGCTCAGCTGATCTCGGGGAGTGAAGCGCTCAACTTCGTTGAACCAAAGACATGAGAACAGATTCGACATGGGAGTATGTTCCCGTACTATAAAAGACCCTTCTGGAACATCTGCAAAAAAACATACGCGATGAGGACTACAGTCATGAAGTGAAAAAAGAAAACCAATGAATGAATTGAACGCACATATTGGTCAACCATAGCTATAAGCATTTTAAACCCACAGTAACTTTATTTGGAAACTGAAATAGTAGTTGATCGCACTCAGATACTTCTGATCAACTTTCACGTGAGGTTCAAGCATAAATCCACATAATTGAAATATATTTAATGTGAAATTCCACAAGCAACTACAGATCGTAGCACAGTTTCACATGCATATCATTACCAACTCACGCTTGTCATTTTATTTGTAATAATTATTGACTAATTTCTTTCTGATCCTTGTGCATGTTATGAGAAAACACAAGCTGGCCACTTACTACAGAAAACGCTCCTTTTAGAAGGATTCTACTCAGTTTGTAGCAGTAACATAAAACAAAAACTTACTGCTGGGAAGAAGCTTGTTGGGATCTGAAGCATTGAATCTCGTCAGCCCATCAGTATTGTAAAACTCAAACTGCTCATCAATGATCGTGTGATTGTACTTGTTTAGCTTTTTGTTTTGTGCAACCTCTTCCCATAGGCAATGGCGGTCGTAATGATTGGAGATAGCATACTCGTGCCCTTCACGCCACAGAAAGTATTCCAAAATAACTAGGGGGTCCAACTGGAGACGTAACTTGCTGTCTAACCAGATTGAGTACCTAAGAAAATATACATCTTATGAGTTTTTGTATGTTTCAGTAAAAATTTAGTTGAAATTGCAGAGTGGAATACCAAAACAACTTCAAACATCTAAACTTAGTGTATTCTAATTTTGATTCTTGCATTTGTAGCTTAGTAAAAAATTTTATATATATCCTAGACATCTAATATCCTCTCACAGATTCTCATTCACACTCTACTGAGAATTGTTTTGTGTAGTTGTTCTATCTTTGGTTAACTGTAGCTGCAAGACAAAACTATGCTAGTTAGACTAAATTAATCCTATCCATACAACATGAGTCTTACCTTGCCGATGGGAAAAGCCTATGTGGCAACAGTTTTGGTATCTTGCCTACCCTTCGCATATCTGCATAAGGAAGATTTCTCACAACAACCAACTTCCACAAACCGATGAATCCAGCTTCGTCTGGGGCTTGGCCTTCTGCAGAAAGTGTTTGCATGGTAATCTCGTCCACAAACACAACGAAACAAACATCTTTTCTTGACAAACTACTTACCTAATGAAGAGAGAAATCCCAGTTTGAGAGGAAGTAATGAATATAAATATGATATCAGCACGCAAACAAAGAAATAACATATAAAAGAAGATATGCATCTATTCAGATTCTTAACATATATGAAGGCATTTATTAGCTTTTGTTGCACAATCATTACACTCTAAAATGAGCACAGTCCAAGCTACTAATAGGGCGCAGAAACCACTCCTAATAACCAGATGGCATAGAGATTCAAGAGATGAGTGTCTTTATGATTATGGCAACATTCTTTTGCCTAGGGTTATGTTCTCATATGAATATGTCAGAATTATTTTCATGCAACCAATACATTTTAAAAATTTGCACTCAAATACAGGTGTTAACTACTCATCTTCATATAATTTTCAAAAACTTGGCTACTCCTCATTCAGTTTGTGTTGTTCAACAATTTGTCAAACTCAGCTTGCAAATTTCAGCTAGTGATTATTAAGCAAAAACAAAGAATAAAATCTTAGCTGGGGAGTGTCTTTGTGCCACAAAATGACTAAAGTCTTTAAGTAAGTGGGAAGGGCTATTTCCATGCCCCACCAAATGCTTCTAGAAAATAGTGCTTACAATATTCAAATTATGTGGAAATATGAAGAAAAATACATAAGGGCTAAGTGTGCCATACCATTTTGCTAGCAGGATGCCTCAAGCGATCAGAATTGCCAAAGATACAGGAGACAACAGCAATGTGACATCTATTGATAAAGTTAGCATCATCTTCTTTCAGGTCAAATCCCGTGCTTGGAAATCCTTCGGGGGCTTTTACAAAGCCACAATGAATTTTCTTGTCTTGAACCAAGAATGAATCTTCTCGTTCCTGTAAACTCTGATGACCTGCAAATTTAGGCTCCCACTGTTCTTCTTCATCGGGTTTATCCTCCGTTTGTATATATTGTAAGGACGGTCTAGCAAATTTTTGAGTGTTCTTAGGTTCTTGTATTTGTTGACTGGAATTCAGCAACTTCATCTCACAAGATATACCTATAAGAATTAAACAACACAAGAATTTTGAGAAGCAATCGCCAAGACTATGTTCTCAGCCTAAGCTAATTATAAGACATTACCTGAAAATCTGTGACTACGAGTTCTTCTTTTTGTATCAGAATGCGATGTTTTCCCGGACTTACCACCCAAACCAACAAGAAAAGACTTCCCATGTGACCGTTTTGAAGTAACTCTACTTATTTTTTCAGTTTTCTGATGCTTGGCTATAGAATAATGAAACTCAGAAGCATTCTCTTTATGAGATTCCGCAGCACCATCCTCATTGTGCTTATGATAATCTTTGTGTGAATCGTAATTTTCATCCCCATCATGTCCCATATCAACATATTCATCCCCTGGAGTATCATGAGAATCAATTGAATCGTCTCCGTTAGAGTCTGTATCAAATGGCTGATGATTCTCATCAATTTCTTTTGATAATTGACCACCTTTCTCAAGAGAAGCCTGATACTCTACTTCATATTTCTTTAGCTCATCACGTCCAGCTTCATTGTAAAAACCAACCCCTCTCATATCTGAACCCTGTGGCAGCTTGTGCAGCGATGCAGCCTCTTTCACTTTAGACACTGACCTCTCCTCTGCAAAAGACTTATCCTCAGAAGCTACCTCCACGTCATCCTCGTTGTAATCTTCATCCCGTCTTCTGTCATCCTTATCCCAATATCTCGAGTCTCGACCTTGTAACACTGAACCATGGCCAAACTTAAGTATTTTCAAAGGGTCAGTTCTTGATACATTCGTAAGAAAATCACTTTCAGAGGTATCAATACCTGCAAAAAACGTAAGATAAAGAATTAGTTTCTTCCTTATCCTACTGGAAGATCAATTTCTCCAATCCAATTCCTTGAAATTCCATCAGCTAAATGTTCATAAGCAAACAACAAAAAGAGGATCTAGCTAAGTGAATTCGCTAATAATTCCATGATATTGAAAGCTCAAGAAATTAACTGACCTTTATCATCTCTGCCAAACTTAGTATAAACGGAGATATAATAGTAAGCTGAAACACAGACAACGAGCACAACACATAGAACAAACACCACAGAGGCAGCACCGAAACGGCGATTTCTATCCAGCCGAGAAGATCGCCGCCATCGACTAGCCTTCCCGTGCTGTGTAACTCCTCCGAAACTCCCGCCGCCATTACGGATCCCGATCGCTACGTGATCCGACGAGGCTCCACTGTTAACATAAGGATTGTAAACGCCGCGACCTCCGAACCTCTCCATTCCCGATTGCCTATACTGAGCCATTCTCGCATTGTCGACGAGCCTACTCCTCCTACTTCTCCGTCGCCGTCTCTATCTACGTCGCCGGAAAAAATCCCCTTTACATACAAACGCAGAGAGTTGAGTATGTGAGAAGAATTTGAAGTAAGAATGAAGCAACCTGGTATGATTTCGCGAAGGGGATTGATTTGAAACTTCACGAACAAGATCCGGTTCGTTCAACAATTAAATCAAATATGATTGGGTGCGAGAGAGAAATGAGTCTATATATCATATTTTAAAATTTTTTATTAATCTATTAAATATAGTAGAAAAAATAAAACTTTCAAATTATTAGTTGGACAAATAAAAAAATATGTTGTCAATTTTTTTTGTTAACTGCAATTTCATAATAAGACAAACGAAATTCCGTACAATAACCTATAACCTGTTTCGCATACAAACCTGGCGAGGGAGTCAGCCTTATGATTGGGAGTTCGAGGAATAATAGAAAGCAAAAAAGATGTAAACAGAGTACATAGATGTGTGAAGTCCTCCTGGATCGGGAGAAAAGCAGGCCAATCCTCCGGCTTAGAGAGAACCTCAATCACAGTCTTACAATCCGTAGTCATCTCAACCTCCAGAACTTGAATAGCGAGCAGTGATTCCATGGCCCAAATAACAGCTTTCACCTCTGCATGCAGTGCTGATAAACTTATGTTGACTCCTCGAGCACCCGAAAAACTACCCTCTACCAAATCTGGAAAACCGAACTAGCCTAACCCCATTTTCTGGGCCGTCTTCTTCCAGGAGGCAATCACCAAACATCGGTAACCTGTGAAACCTGAATTGGTTGTAGTAGGGAAAATCCAATCGGATTTACGTGTCTCGGTAAAGCCCGTGTGTCTGAACCACTGAACCGATGGCTGAAGCCGAATCACTGACCATTCCCCATATTCCGCCATTGACCGAGATATGATTCTACCTAGGTCGGGAACGATATTCGAGAAACAAAAATCGTTCATGGCTTCCCATATATTCCATATTAAGCACGAAAAGTATTGATAATTACTACCTCCTGGTAAACGCCAAAACAAATAGTCCAAATTATACCAGATTGATTCCATTGAAAATAAATTTATTGCCGAAGGGATATCAGACAATGCCCACGTCTGCAACGCCGTAGGACACCGGAAGAGGACATGGTTGATCGACTCAGTCTCTGCCCCACACTATGAACACTCGAGTGGGCAATTAATACCCCAATGCTTCAGTTTCTGATTGACAGCCACATTACCAGATAGAATCTGCCAGAAGAACTGCCGAATCTTGTTTGGGGCACTAATTTTCCACACCTGGGCGTATAATGCCTCAAAATTTGGTCATTTTGTTCCGACCTCTATTGACGACATGGTCCCCTCCGCTAGATATCCGGACTTAACCGAATACTGACCAGTTCTAGTAAAATGTCATCCCCAGTAGTCAGACCATTGTTGTCGTGGAATAGGGATACCTAATTTTAGTTGAACATCAACATGATCAAAATATTGGCGGACCAAAATCTCTTTCCACGAACCCGCCTGGTGGTCAATAAATTGTTCCACTATAAGGTTAGGGTATAAAGAAAGTGGTTGTCTTAGTGCCGTGCGGGGTATGGTATATGGGATCCATGAGTCGTTCTAAACCCGTATCATCTTACCATCCCTTATTCTCTGTGTCGCTCCGCCACCCATAGGACGAATTAGCCCGCAATTTCGCCAGCATCAGACATTAATTCTGAAAGTAACGGCCTCTCAGAACTCGTGTCAACATCGGTTCTGGAGAATCCAGAAGACACCAAAACTGTTTTGCTAGTAAAGCAGAATTAAAATCCTCCAGGACCCGAAAACCTAATCCTCCTTCGGACTTTGGTCTACAGACCATCTTCCACTTCTGCCAATGGATCCCTTTCGAATTAGCTGAATTCGACCACCAAAAGTCTGCTATCGCGGTATTAAGGTTTTTGACTACCGTCTTCAGAAGTCTATAACAAGACATTACATAAGTGGGCAACGCTGTCAGAATAGATTTTATCAAGACCTCCTTGCCTGCTCGTGAAAAAAACTTTGATGACCAACTATTAATTCTATCACTAAGTCTCTCTCCGACAAATGCAAAAACCTTAGTTTTCGCACCTCCAATATTTTTAGGTAATCCTAAATACGATCCTTCTCCACCTTCATTATGGATCCCAAGTATTTGGTGTAAAGCCCTTCTGGCTTCTAGGGATAAACCTTTCCTAAATTGGATCGAAGATTTATGGAAGTTTATCTGTTGTCTCGAGATTTGTTCATACCCCCTAAGTATCCGCAGTATCTGATGTGATTCCTCGCTAGATGCTTTACAGAAAAAAGACTATCATCAGCAAAAGACTATCCTCGCTAGATGTGATTCCTCGCTAGATGCTTTAGAGATGCCTGTCAACAAACCCCGTTGCTCAACATCCCTCAGTTTTGAAATCAACACCTCTGTGCACAAAATAAAAATGTAAGGCGAGATAGGGTCGCTGTGCCTGAGTCCCCGTTTAGGTTTAACAGAACCTCCAGGAACCCCATTTACCAATATAGAGTACTCCACACTAGTAATACAGTACATAATACACTTAATCCACGGTTCACAAAATCCCAATTTACGTAGCAGGATTGTGACAAAATTTCATTCGACTCGATCATATACTTTGCTCATATCCGTCTTGATTGCCATATGCCCGTTCCTTACTGACTTATTTGTCCGCAGTGCATGAAACATTTCTTGTGCAATTAAAATATTATATGAGATATTCCGTCCTGGAATAAAAGCATATTGTGCCACAAATACTAATTTGGGTAAGACCCGACAAAGGCGTATACACATTACCTTGGATATGATCTTATATACCACGCTACACAGATTAATTGGTCGGAATTCCAACATCCTCGTTGGCCGTGCAACTTTCGGAATCAGACAAATGTTTGTTTGGTTCAAATTCCGCTCAAAAAGGGTCGTGGTTAAAAAATTATTAACCAACGCAACCAAGTCATCCTTCACCGTTTCCCATGCCTCTTGGAAAAATAGTGATGTCATACAATCTGGTCCAGAGGCTTTACTAGGACTCATAGCAAATAAGGCATGATGGACTTCTTCATGAGTTGCTCGTCACATCAACATCTGATTATCTGATGCAGTAATTTTGGTCTCTAACTCATCCAGAAACCCAGTTGAATCCCCATTACTCGCAAAAAGCTTAAAAAAATAGTTTGTTGCTTCTCGCAAAATAATTTAATTTTACATCTATTTTTTTTTTCATATTCGTATTCGATTTTAAAAAGTGGAATCTGTCTATATAATAAAAGCGGACCCACATGTATAAGATAGAGTTCAATTGAACCTGCTAAAATCTGGACAAAAAAATTATATAGAGTTTGGCAGAGTGTGGTGGAGCTTGCTCAGATGTGGCACTAATTTTGGTAAACTTAACCGCATGACGTGGCACATTCATTAATGATATTTTTGTTATTACGTTTTTGTTTGTACATCTAAAAATGGCAAAATGACATTTTAGGATTTTATAAGAGTATTTGAGTAATTATGTATTATTTTGAAGTTTTTGAATCATTACAGCAACTGACATCAATGAGGATACCACAATTAAAGATGCGAACACATCTTCTCGATATGACTCTACCTTGGATGTTCTTGCAACAGAGGCAACAACAATTCGTGTGAAAAACCTACCAGATTCTGAAATAAATAAACTTCATGAAGAATTTTCTAGAAAGCTTCAACAATGTAAGGATGCAAAGGATTCAAATCCCCCTCTAGGTCCGAGTAAACCCCCATCTAGGCATCCTACACCTCTCCATGGAGTGAGTTCCAAGAAGATGATGGCTGTAGCAGAAATGTCCCCTCGCAATACGCCAAAGAATGTTAAGGAAAAAGAAGGGGCGAACAAGGAGCATAGAAAATGCTCCATCAATTTTTAGTTATGTTATTTTTATGTTTCAACCATTGTTGGAATTGCCTCAGAATCAACAATAGAGTTACAATAAATTACCTTAGAGATATTTTGAAGAATTTTAAACCAGATTTCATACTTCTTTGAGAAATTAAAAATACTTATTTATTTTATGGAAAATATTCAATTGCATTTAGGTTTTAATATGCTAACTACGGTAAAACCGGATAAATTAAGTGGTGGTTTAGCCTTATTCTATTCAGATTTTTAATTGTGATAATCAATAACAAAGATAAAATATGATTGATGTATCTCTAGACCTTAAGGGTCAAAAAATTGATATTACTTTCATATATAGGAATCAAACCAAAGTAAAAGAGATTATATTTGGGAACGACTAACTCGTATGGGAATCTCCGGAAATTCTCCATGGTTAGTCAAAGGAAATTTAATGAACTTTCTGGTAGCATGAAAAACAAGGAGGATCCTTGAGACACGCAAACTCCTTCGTGTTTTTCAACTGTATGTTACAAGACTGTGGACTTGTAGATTTTCCAAAACCTGGTAACTCATGACATATTCCCAAAATCAAAGATTGGCATGATATATTCCCAAAATCGGAAATAAAGTATCTTGATATGATAGATTCCGATCATAGACCTATATTGGGTAGATTTAATGATTAAATTTTTTTGTCCCCATAAACAGTTTATTTTTGATAAAAGATGGGTCAATAAATTTGGTTTCAAATATTTAATTGAAAAAAGTTGGAAGGATTTTCCATGTCGTCAAAAAGTATATTTTGTGGGAAATATCAAGAGATGTCGTCGTGAGATTTCTTACTAGAGGAATAAAAATTTACCTTCAAGACGACATAGACTTATGGAATTGGAAAAAAACTATAAAGGGTCTATAAAACTGTTACACATATAAATCAAATGAAATCACTAAAGCTAATTCGAACCTCAATCAAGCATAAGTAGTGGAAGAAGTTTACTGAAAAAATTGAAATAAATGGCTACAAGAGGGGGACGAGAATTCAAGGTTTTTTCATGCTCAAACTAAGAAATGTAGAGCAAAAATTGAATTATTGGTCTGATAGATACTAATGGGAGTTGGGTAACTACGGAAGAGGAGATTCTAGTGGAGGCTACTCGTTATTTCTCCAAACTATTTACAAGTAGTGGTAATGAACATGTTCTATTAGATGAGATTGGTCCAAAATTATGTATTTGGATAATCAAATACTTATGGAAAGAGCTACTAAAGAAACCTCTTTTTTTGATATATCCTGGAAAAACACCAGGACCGGATGGGATAACGAAACTTTTTTCCAGAATTCATGGGAGATCATTAAAGAAGATTTGATCACATTAGTAAACTATTTTTTGATTACAGGTTCCTTCGAAAAAACGTTAAATAAGACAATTATATGTCTTATACACAAGATTTCTAGGCCAACAAAAATACAAAATTTAGACCTAATAGTCTATGTAATGTTGGCTACAAAATTATATCTAAATTTTTGTGTCTACAACTTAAAAAAACTCCTACCTAAAATAATTTATGAGACCCAGTCAGCCTTTGTTGCGAGAAGACTCATCTCTGATAATATTCTAATTGCTCAAGAAATGTTCCATGTCATCCATACTAATAAAGCGGTTAATGGAAAATTTAGGGCCATTAAAACGGATATGAGCAAAGCCTACTATAATGTTTGAATGGAATTTTGTTGCTAGTTCACTTTTTAAACTAGGATTTAGTGACAATTGGATATGATGTTATGCACTGTATTACTAGTGTAGAATACTCAATACTCATAAATGGGATATCTGATAGTAAAATAATTATGCAGCGTGGTTTGGGACAAGGAATCCTTTGTCATCATATGTACGGAAATTCTTATTTCCAAAATTAGGAAAACAAGCCAAAATAAGCATATTACAAGCATTTCCAGAGCTAGAGAAAGCCCAAAAATCTTGCACCTCTTATTTGTTGATGATAACATTTTCTTCTGTAATGCCAAGTAAAGAAGAAACTACTCAAATCTTAAAGATCCTTAAAGAATATGAAGAGGTATCATGTTAACAAATTAATTTTGATAAGTCATCAATTCAATTTGGACATGTTATACCAGATTCACATAAAGCGGAACTCCATTGTATCTTGAGTTTTACTCAAATTGGAGGGATGGGTTCCTAATTAGGTCTCCCGGAAAACATTGGTGGGGCTAAAACAAAAGTTTTTGCCTTTGTTAAAGAGAGACTCCATAAAGAGGATAAATATTTGGTCCTCAATTTTTTTTATCAAAAGATGGTAAGGAGGTTCTAATTATCAAATATATCTTGATGGTCTTACCAACATATGTTATGTCATGCTACCGATTACCAAAAACTATTGTGATAAAGCTAAACTCAGCAATAGGTAATTTATGGTGGTAAAATTCATAAACTTCTACAAGTATTCATTGGAAGAAATGGAAAAAATTATTTAAGCCCAAATCAAAAGGAGGTTTCCGTTTTTGGGCTCTAGAGAAATTTAATTCTGCTATTCTTTCCAAACAATTATGTAGACTAATAGACTTCCCTGATTTGTTTTTGGAAAAGGTCATGAAATGGAGATATTATAAGAACTGATGTCCCTTGGTAGCTAAAAACGAATCATAATCCTTCTTATGGTCTTTAGCCAAATTGTTGGTCACTAAGGGTATCATTAGAAAGATTGGTGATGGTCAAACAACTTGGTTCTAGCTTGATCCATGGATCCAAAATGTTTATCATCAGTCAAGATCTTGTATTTGGATCTTATAATTGATTAATTCATTGATCATCAGTCTGGATCTTGGTGGGAAATTATAATTTGACAATATTTTACCCCTAATGATGTTCAGGTTATACTAGAAATTTCAATTCCTAGACAGCCACAACCTGATTACTAGGGCTCGGATCTTAGTAAGATTGGTAGATATTCAATCAATTCGAAGAAACCTACTCACTATTAGAGGTGAGACAATATGGTCCAAATCTTAATGCATTACAAGCAAAGATTTGGAAAATAGATTGCCCAAATCAAATAAAACACTTTATATGGTAGGCTTTATCGACTTATTTTACAGGCCGAAACAGACTACAAAAATTTGTCTGTTGCAAAAAAGTGAACTAACAAACTTAAAAAAACTTTTGAGTTTAGCACTTCTCCAAAATGGTCACCAATGCCATTCCCTACGACAACAAATCAAGTTTCACAAATTATAAATGTTTTGTAGACGACTCTTGGAAAAGTACAAATATTCACTCCGATTTAGGTTGGTTCTGCTTACCAGTTTCAATAGAAGGCGAGTGCATGGGAGCTAGGGGTGTTCATCTGAGTATCTCTGCTCTACATTCGGAGGTCAAACCTTTACTTTGGGCAATAAAATCTCTTATGTTGCTTCAAGTGAAAATAACAACAGACAGTGAGACTGTTTTAAAGATTTTTCACCAACCGGAGGAATGGTCGGCCTTTCTCCCATATTAGGAGGAGTTTTCAAGGCTAATTTTTTTTCTTCATTTTACATTTCTTTCTGCTATTCCTAGATTCTTAAACCATCAAACTGATGTGCTCGCTCATAATATTAGAGAGACAGCTAATAGTTTGTTATGTAAGTTTCCCTTTTTTGGGTTTCTTATTACATTTTAATACTCCAATTCTCAGAAAAATATAACTCATACATCTAATTTAGGAAAATTGGCGATGATTTTCATTATTTCACAACAATTTTGTAAACAGCCAAAAAAATGTCCTCTTACAGCAACAATTTCATTTAATGCTGCAATTGAATCAATACCAATTTCGGGAAGAGTTTCCATCCTCCCACAATTTTCTTTTCACATTTTCATCAGATTTTATAACCATTGAAAGTGGAAACGCTCCAAAAGTATTTTTAAATAGTATACTGAATTTTCTCCGACTATGTTCACAAAGTCTTGTATCCGATACATTGTGAGTGGCACAGGTTCAAAATTCTTGCCTTCATATTCAGCTCGAGTGGAATAATGTCACACACAATATAATTTTTTACAATACAAATCCTATATAAGTTATATTGAATAACAATATAATTTTCACTGTAAGTATATTTAACTAATAACAAGATGAAATTGTCACATAGAAGTCATATTCAATTTTTCTCCATGGTGTCATGTGAACGCATTTTCCCCAATTTATATCTTAGATTTGAGAATTGTCTAACTTCCATTCCTAAACTAAAAGCAAACATCGAATTTAGGATTTCATCTCCTTTTACTTTTTTTTCATATAACTAAGACACATAAATACATTATCAGTTCATATTTTACCATTATATTAACAATTCCATGGTCGAAAACTATTAAAGTTGAAATCAAAACAAAAAGAAGGAAAACAGATATGAGAAGAGAAAGATGAAAAATTCTCATTGATGATGAAGAAATCGAATTCAGAGAATAAATCCTTCGTCACTGGAAATACAAGTCTCGATACTTTTTATAACAAAGAGTATCAATTGGTTCTCTTAACTAAACCAGCTAAGAATGAATTAACCAATACTAAGATTGATTACAAATTAAAATAAAACCAATTGGAATAAACCAATACTTTAATACCCCTTCAAAATGGCAAGTATATGTAGAGAGTAAAGACATCGTATCAATAAGAGTGTTGAACTGACTTGGATATAAAGTTTTAGTTAGGCAGTCTGCAATGTTGTATTCTGATCGGATGTGAAGAGGTTTGATGAGGCCTTCAATCACTTTTTCTCTTACTTTATGACAATCGAGCTCAATTTCTTTGGTTCTCTCATGAAAAAAACTGCATTGTTAGAGATGTGTATTGCTGCCATTTAGTCACAATAGAAAGCTACTGCTTGAGTTTGTGGAACCTGAAGTCCATTCAGCAAGTTCACTAGCCATTCGACTTCAAAGACAGCAAACCTCATTGTTCTATATTCAGATTCTGCAGAGGACAATGAGATTGTTTGCTGTTTCTTTGACTTCCGTGAGATCAAAGATTCTCCTAAGAACATACAATACCCTGAAGTTGAGCGTCGTGTATCACAACAAGATGTCCAGTCTGCATCAGTGAAGGCCTTTAAAATGAGCTCACACTTGGATGAGAAGAATAATCATTTGCCAATGCTTCCTTTTAGAAACTTCATAACTTTATAGGTTGCATGTAGGTGAGATTTTTTTGGCTGATTGGTAAACTGACACAGCCGATTCACTACATAGGTGATATTTGGTTGTGTGGTAGTAAGATACATCAATATTCCTACTAGGCACATATACATTGCTCTATCTGATTCATCTAGGACTGGTTCTTCATTGTCCTGACACAACTTTATGCTAGGATCCATCGAAGTTGACAATGGTTTTGAAGTTGACTTGCTTCTTCCAATAGTTCTAGAGTGTATTTACGTTGACATAATGAGATTCCTGAAATATTCATGTCAATTCCAATGCCTAAGCAGTAGCGTAGAGGTCCAAGTTCTCGAAGTTTAAAAGATTGATGCAGAGCTGCATTTAATCTTTTCACTTCTTCATTGCTATTTGAGGCAAAAACTTCATCCACATATACCAATACTGCTATGTAGTGACCTTGCTCATTAAGAATGAAGAGGGTGTTATCCGTGTGTGATTTTTGAAGTCGAAGAGACTGAAGCACATCACTAAACTTGAGAAACCATTGTCGTGATGCTTGCTTGAGTCCATAGAGAGACTTTCTAAGTCTCCAAACTGCATTTTTGGTAAGGTTTTTCCTTCTTTTGGTGTGTAACCAGGAGACAAATTCATGTAGATTTATTCTTCGAGATCCCTATTTAAGAATGCGTTTGAGATATCCAGTTTAGTAAGACTCCATCTTGTAGCTGCAGCCACTGAAAGTAGCATCTTAATGGTTTTCAGTTTGGCCACGAGTGAGAAGGTATTGACAAAATCAATCCCAACTTGCTGACTATATCCTTTTGGCAAATAGCCTCGCTTTATATCTTTCTAAAGTTCCATATGCATTGAGATTTGTCTTATATACCCATTTTCATCCTATAACATGCTTATTAGGAGGCAATGAACAAATGTCCCAAGTTTCAGAGTTTTCCAAAGTGTGAAGTTCTTCATTCGTTTCTTGGATCCATTCATCAAACCTCTTTGCCTGTGAAAAGGTACTTGTTTCAGAAAACATAGTTAATATATATTGATCATATATATGGAAAGAGTGTGGAGCAAGTAATCCAAGAAGAAGAATAGCTTGAGGCGCACGCTAGAAGAAGCTCGGAGAAGCATCGGGAAGCGGGCGACCAACGGATGAGATGGGCTGACCATGGACCGAGAAATGTCTCGGCTGCGGTATGCGAGATGGCCCGACCACGGACCAAGAGATGCCTCGGCCTCAGTACACGCAATGGGCCGAGAAAAACATGAGTTGGGTCGAGCCGTGAGGAAAGGATGCACACAGCCCACGATCCGTACGAAGGAAGGACACGGTAAGCCTCACAATCCATAGAAGGGTGCAGACTTCCCCAGGGACCTCGTACTCGGTTCTCTCGGGGTGCGGGATGAGAAAAAGACTTCTAAGAGGATGTGGGGACCAAAGACTGCTCTCTGTACTGGTGTGGACCCAACCTTACCTCATGGAGCCGTTGAAGACTCTGCGGGCCCACCAGGACGCCTGCGGCTCAAGCTACCTACCTGCGGGACCACAAGCAACCTATCTGCGGGACCACAAGCAGCTGGGACCACCTCTTCCAACGGTTCTCTTCAAAGCCAACGACTAATTTGGATATTTTGGAGGGCTTTCTTCACCTCTTTACCTTATATATATGTATGCATTGTATTGGAACAAGTTATGGATTTTTAATCTTATGAAAATGTATTCTTTCCTTCATTCTCTCTTACAATCTCTACACATTGAGTCCTAGGGTCCATCTTAGGATCTCTCAATCTTATATTCTTACATGGTATCAGAACAACAAAGATCCTAATCTCATTCTATTCTTGGTTCATTAATCTTTTATTCTCAAATATTCTCAAAAATTCTCTTCAAAACCGGAAAATCTCTCCAAAATCTTGTAAACCGACAAAATCACCACAAAATCCAACAAAGGGGGCGTGCATACCAGTAACTCTTAAGGGGTCTAACTATATGTTATGGTCAAGAACTGCAAGGATGATCTTGTGCAGTCGTGGGCTATGGAGTCATGTAGAGCCACCAAAAGAAAAAGTCGTAAATGCCGCCGATAAAGGGAAAGGAAATGAGGGTACCTCCGACTTAGTGATTGTTGATCAAGATAAATGGTTTCAAGAAGACCAAACGGTAATGGCTATCATAACCGCCTCTCTTGATCCTCACCTCCTCGAATCCTATCTTTTTTGTGAAACCGCCAAAGAACTTTGGGATACTCTCAAGAGGGTATATGCAAATGTCTCCAATCTCACTAGGGTATTTGAAGTAAAAAGGGCTCTTAACACACTAAGCAAAGAAGACATGGAGTTTGAAGATTACTTTGGGAAGCTAAGAGTTCTTTGGGCGGAGCTTGAGATGTTGAGACCAAGTACAATGGATCCTCTTGTGCAAAATGAAAGAAAGGAGCAAGACAAAGTCTTTGGGCTACTTGGGGGTTTACATCCTTGCTACAATGACCTTGTCAAGTCCATACTAAGGGAAAAGAAGCTTCCAACAGTGGATGAAGTGTGTGCTCAAGTGCAAAAGGAGTAAGGAATTATTGGGCTTATTAATAGCAAGAAGGATTTAATCACCGCTCACAAGGTAACATACAAAACCGAAGATAACAGGAGTATGGTGTGTGAGCATTGCAAAAAGAAAGGACATACAAAGGAGAAATGATGGATCCTTAACCCCCATCTCAAACCAAACAAATGGAAGGAACAAAAGGCAAATATAGCACAAGAAAACGGTTTGGAAAAAGAACCGGCGCACAACTCTAAATCCGGAGGAGGAGCTATGGCAATGAGTGCAAAATCCCATGGTGCAATTGTAAGGAGGTTGGATCTTGATGAAATCATCCAAGCTATTGCCAACTTAAAGGATTCTGGTATCTCTAATCTCTCTTAAACTTCAACAAATTCCAATTCCTTAATTATTGATTCTGGTGCTTCACACCACATGATAAACAATCCTAGGATGATTATGAATATACAACTAACCATAAGGAATGTTATTGTGACTAGTGGTGCAAAAGTCTCAATCAATGGAATAAGAGATTTAGAAGTATTTAATAGGAGAACAAATATGCCAAATTTTACATATAATCTCCTTTCGGTTCAGATAACCACGTCCGACTTAAATTGCTATGCTATATTTGGTCCTAACCATGTAAAATTTCAGGATATTGAGAGTGGAAAAACACTTGGAGGAGGAAAGACCAAAGATGGGTTATATGTACTAGAAGGAAAATCGGTTCCAAGTGCTTTACATTATGTTTCTATTAGCAATTTAGACTCTAATGTTGGTTCATGTTTTAATTCAGTTTGGCATGCTAGATTGGGTCATCCCCATTCTAGAACCTTAAATTTAGTTTTGCCTAAAAATTCTTTTGATCATAGTAAATGTGAGGCTTGTATTTTAGGAAAACATTGCAAATCTATTTTTCCGAAATCTAGTACTTTTTATGCAAATTGCTTTGATTTAATTCACTTGGATGTTCGGACATCTCCTTGTTCCTTTAGAGACAACCTAAAATATTTTGTGACTTTCATTGATGAAAAATCGAAATATACTTGGGTTACCTTAATTTCCTCTAAGGATCGAGTTTTTGATGCCTTCATTAATTTTCAAAATTATGTAACTAACCAATTCAATTGCAAAATAAAGGTACTTAGATCGGACAATGGAGGCGAATATACAAGCACCAAGTTTAAAGATCACTTGAACAAATGTGGCATAATTCACCAAACAAGTTGTCCACACACTCCACAACAAAATGGTGTGGCGGAAAGGAAAAACCGACATCTTATGGAAACTTCAAGGGCCATGATGTACCATATGAAAGTTCCTAAGAGATATTGGGGAGATGCAGTATTAATGGCATGCTATCTCATCAATCGCCTTCCAACCAAAATCTTACAAGATGTGTCACCATATGAGATACTTAATAGCACAAAAACCTTTATTGAACACTTGAGAGTACTTGAATGTGTGTCTTATGTCTTAATTCCAAGAGAACTACGTAGTAAACTTGATGCCAAAAGTACAAAATGTATGTTCCTTGGATACTCAATGACACAAAAAGGCTACAAGTGCTTCGATCCAACAAACCAACGCCTCTATGTCTCTCGGGATGTGAAATTTGTAGAAGAAAAAGGTTACTTTGAGAAAAAACATTGGGAAGAACTCAAGGATCTCACTAACACTTCTCAAGATAGGAATGAGAGCCTTCACATGCTCCTCCAACAAGTTAGTAACATTACGTCCGCACCCACAAGTTCAGAACAACCTAGGAAGGATGATGAACTTGATGACGTTGAGCCAACAATGTCAGTTCCCGAAGACGTTGAGAAACCACCATCCCCTCTTCTTTTTCCGGAAGAAAATGTGGCTCAACCTCCTAGCCTGAGTGATCACCCGGCAATCTCACTAAGGTGTAGTACTTTTCCGTGCAAAGACTCTTCCTAATGGATCAAATCTCGCTTTTGGTACAATGCGAGATCCGAGGCACATCCTTCTCAAAAGGTATGTTCTTTTGACCTTGTTCCCTCTCATCATAGAGTGTTTCTTGGAAAAATTTAACTTGAATAGATCCCGAAGAGTTATGATGAGGCCAAAACCCGTAAAGAATGGAGAGATGCAATTGCGGATGAGTGCAATGCAATGGAAAAGAACCATACTTGGGATCCAGTGGAACTACCTTCGGGAAAATGGGCTGTCACCTCCCGATGGATATTCACCATAAAGTACAAAAGTGATGGGAGTATTGAACGCTACAAATTTTGCTTAGTGGCAAGAGGTTTCACACAAACCTATGGACAAGACTACACCGACACATTTGCACTCGTTGCAAAACTTCATACGGTAAAAGTGGTTCTTTCTTTGGCTACAAATTTAGATTGGGCGCCATGGCAAATGAATGTCAAGAATGCATTCTTGCAAGGAGAACTTGAGGATGAAGTATATATGCATCCACCTCCCAGCCTAGAAGGCATGGTAAGACCCGCGCAAGTACTCCGTCTTCGGAAAGCCATCTATGGGCTTAAGCAATCTCCTCGTGCTTGGTACCATAAGCTAAGCTTTACCCTTCGAGATCGTGGTTTTCACAAATCGGAATCGGACCATACACTATTTGTCTCCAATTGCCCGAATGGGATCATCGTGGTTCTTATCTACGTGGATGACTTGATCATTACCAGCAATGACAAGGACGGTATTTCTTCCACTAAGAATTATCTTAAGAGTGTATTTGATATTAAAGACCTTGGGGAACTAAAGTATTTTCTAGGGATTGAAGTATGTCGCTCTTCGGAGGGTCTCTTTCTTTCTCAACGAAAGTACACTCTTGATTTACTTGGTGAAATAGGAGATTTAGGTTCTAAGGTTTCTACTACACCACTTGAGGATGGCTACAAGGTCAGTCGAAAGGGGGAGAAAAACGATGAATCATACAAGGATGCACCTCAATACCGAAGACTTGTGGGAAAACTCATTTACTTGACAATCACAAGACCGGATATATGCTATGCGGTGAACCAAGTGAGTCAACATATGAAAAACCCCACATTGCACCATTGGAGAATTATGGAAAGGATTCTTCGGTACTTAAGAGGAAGTCAAAATCGTGGCATTTGGATGGGAAAGAACAAAATTACCAAAATTGTGGGATATTGTGATGCTGATTGGGCCGGTGATCGGAATGACCGAAAGTCTACTACAAGGTATTGCACTTTTATTGGGGGAAATTTGGTGACATGGAAGACTAAGAAACAAAAGGTGGTGTCGTGCTCTAGTGCCGAGGCGGAATACCGAGCTATGAGAAAAATTACAAGTGCGCCCACATGGCTAAAGGCACTTCTTAAGGATCTTGACATTGACTCATCAAAACCAATCACAATGCATTGTGACAACCAAGCGGCAATCCACATTGCATCTAATTTCGTGTTTCATGAGAGGACCAAACACATCGAGATTGATTGTCACAAAGTCTGGGAGAAAATCAAAGAAGGAATTACTCTCACATGCTATAACAAAAGTGAAGATCAATTAGCGAATATTTTTTTAAAAGCCGCAAGTCTAAGAGTTTGTGGTCACATTTATCCCAAACTAGGACTTGTGGATCTTCCAAAAGAATGATCAAAGGTCCCCTCTCTCATAAATCTCACACTCTTTTTCCCTTAGAAGAGTTTTGTCTCAAGAGGTTTTCTCTCTAAGGTTTTTAATGAGGTGGGGTCTATGAGAAATCCAAACTTAACCTTCATGACATTATGGTTAAGCTTGAGGGGGAGTATCGATCATATATATGGAAAGAGGGTGGAGCAAGTAATCCAAGAAGAAGAATAGCTTGGAACGCACGCTAGAAGAAGCTCGGAGAAGCATCAGGAAGCAGGCGACCAACGGACGAGATAGGCTGACCATGGACCGAGAAATGTCTCGGCTGCGGTACGCGAGATGGGCCGACCACAGACCGAGAGATGCCTCGGCCTCAGTACACGCGATGGGCCGAGCAAAACATGAGTTGGGTCGAGCCGTGAGGAAAGGATGCACACGGCCCACAATCTGTACGAAGGAAGGACGTGGTAAGCCTCACAATCCGTACGAAGGGTGCAGACTTCCCGAGGGACCTCGTACTCGGTTCTCTCGGGGCACGGGCTGAGAAAGCGACTTCTAAGAGGACGTGGGGACCAAGGACTGCTCCCTGTACTGGTGTGGACCCAACCTTACCTCATGGAGCCGTTGAAGAGTCTGCGGGTCCACCAGGACGCCTGCGGCTCAAGCTAACTACCCGCGGGACCACAAGCAACCTACCCGCTGGACCACAAGTAGCCGGGACCACCTCTTCCAATGGTTCTCTTTAAAGCCAACAGCTAGTTTGGATATTTTGGAGGGCTTTCTTCACCTCTTTACCTTATATATATGTATGCATTGTATTAGAACAAGTTATGGATTTTTAATCTTATGAAAATGTATTCTTTCCTTCATAATCTCTTACAATCTCTACACATTGAATCTTAGGGTCCATATTAGGATCTCTCAATCTTATATTCTTACAATATATTCCATAGAAAGATGGTCAAAGGATACATATGCAGCCAATGGATAAGGAATATCAGTTGCAATGTTATGGCAAAGATAGTCATGAAGATAAGCTGGTTTATTTCCTTTTCTTTTCTTAGGGGAATCATAGGTTGATGAGATATATTTTCTTCATTCGTAGAAGTAGGTTATGTGCCCTCAGTTGACGTTCCTTCAGTTTGTTCCTGCAAATTTGATTCTGTACTAGAGAAGACATGTGTAAACATATACATCTTTTTCTTTGAAAGGGAATAGTTTCTCATGGAAAATGACATTACAGAAAATGTGAATCATGTTAGTTTCTAAATCTAATAACTTATAACCCTTGTAACATGTTGGATATTCAAGGAAAACACATGGTTTTGATCTTGGCATGAATTTGTGTCTCTGTTTTGGTGATGTAAACTTGTAGCATAGGCACTCAAAGACTCTCATATCTTCATAGTTTCATGTTTTCGAATGCAGCAGCTCATAGGCAGCTCCGTCTTATATGATTTAGTTATCCTAGGCAAATCACAGAAAAATGACCTTTTAGATATACTATATATCAAAAAAATCTATAAAATTATAAAACTTAAATATTAAATATGTTAAAAATTTAAACTAAATTCTAACTATGTCATTATAATGCAAAACAAATTTTCAGTAAGGTATAAAATAAAAATCTTGATTTATAGTTTTAATGATTTGGCCAACTTCTCTCCTTCCAAAAGATCACTAAACGTGAAAAAAATAAGTATCAGTTATTTTAGAAATAATGATTACATGAAACATTCTTCCTAGCCTTTGTTGATGCAAAATCATTGATAATTTTTTCAAGATCCACACTTTCCAAAACTTTTTTTTCAATGCATAAAATTGCTAAACCATTCAACTTTTGTTGAGACATTGATGATCTCAATTAATTCTTTAGCAATTTTAGCTTAGAAAAAATCATTTCCGCCGATGCCAATATCACATGAGTTGTAAGTAAAATTCGATATGAAATAGCAACATTAGGATAACAACCAATGTTCTTTACAAACTCAAGAATCTCAATTAATGTCATTGCTTCATCATGTAACCTACAATATTTTCAATTAAGAAAAAGCTCATCTAAATCATATTCGATGAACCACCATGAGAAAATGTATTATGAAAATTAGTGCAACACTCCCTTAATTCAGCAGCATCAGATGACTTTAACTTCACTGAATGATTTAAGAATCCAAAAATAGTCTCAAATGTTTTCATTTGCTCAGATCTAATTCTTAAAGAAGCAATTGCCATATCCACAACAACCAAAAAATAATGAGTTCTAAAATATCCTCAGGTGTTTGAATAGCTTCATCATGATTGTTTTCATCAAACTGTTGTTTTCTAAAGATTTGACGCTTACTTGGAAATACAGTTTCAACATCCATATCATTAGCAAGACTTTTAA